>NSJW01000211.1:0-44790 GCA_019955255.1 Castanospermum australe
GGGATAATAAAGAAAGGAAGTAAAACGGGATTGAGAAATCCGATATCCAGCGAGACGGAGTTAGCCAGAACTAGATCACCCAAAATCTGAAACAAGACGAATATGAAGGAATGGATGGTGTACTTCCAGGTAGATCCAGTACCAATCCCGGAACCCCCCACAAACTCAAGAGAGCTTAAAATTTTCCCTTATGAATCATAAAACAAGACATGGATGGAGGATAACAAAAATGTGATTTTTGAGGAAGGCAGATCCATTACCAACACCCAAAATATAGCTCTAAAGTTCCCCCTTTCCTTTATGAAATCTACCACTAAGCCCACCCCATCAACACCGATCGAGACAAGTACACGTCTCATAAAATTCACTAGTCATCGTTCAAATCCACCAAATCTCAGCAAAGAAAAACCGTTCCAGACCGATCGGCCGGGCAATCAAACCAAATAACAACAAAAAAAAGAACAAAAAAAACCCTAAATAATGAAACACGGAACACTTAGCATAGCAGGAGTCTGAAGGGGATGAGGCGCCAATCGAAAGGGGGAAGTAAAAGAGATACCTGGCTGAACTTAAGGGCGTGTTGCTCACCGACAAGCTGGAGGTTGCCGCTGACGAAGACGAGCATGCTGCCGTTGACGCCGGAGGGCTGGCAGTCGACGGTGGTGATGCTGTGCTGGCACTGCTGGAAGGGAAGGCTGGTGAGCTTGGCAACGATGTTCTGAGCGCCCTGGATCTTCTGGCCCTCGAAGGAGAGCATGGAGCCCTCCTGGTAGAGATTGGCCAGACCGGCGCGGTTTCCGTCGAAGGTGGTGTAGTAGTGCTCCACGAATGCCTTTGCCAGCGCGTCTGGATCCATCTCTCTCCGCCGCCAACCCAACCCACTCCTTTGCTTCTTCCGCTTAAGACTCACGCAGCAAGACAAGCAACGCCACCACTAGCACGCACGCACAGGAGAGGGGTTCCAAATGAATGAGCGAGTCTCACAGTGCGAGACGAACGGAGATGACCCCTTTTTATAGTACAAAAATACAATTGAATATTTTTTTAGAAAAAAATAAATACAGGTTAATTTTTTTTTCATTCTTGACGAAAGGTGAAAAAATCGTCGACAGCAGGGTTCGAACCTGCGCGGGCGAAGCCCAACAGATTTCAAGTCTGTCTCCTTGACCACTCGGACATATCGACTTTGATGATGAAGCCCGGCATCTAAGTTATACTTAAATGTAAACTAATAAAAAAATCTAAATAATAAGTAACATTTGTTCAATAAAAAAAAATTTCTAAACACTATTTATAATTTGTTTAGTCAAAATTAACAGTTAGAAATATTTTGGGGGCAAGATTGAACATGTCAAATAATAAACTCCACCCTCCTTCAAATATGCTACCGCAATTAATAGAAGAACATAAATCCGTTTTATTACAGGGTGCATTAGTTGGACTCCCAATTCAGCCTTGTTGATTGAATAAATATACAGTGAGAATACATAAAACTTAGAAAAAAATTTATTTCATATTTATTTGTTATAATAAAAGTAGAAAATAAATGTATCACATTATAACTTTCTTAACAAATTATTTTTATTCCTTAAAAAAAAAAACCCCCTAAACGGTGTATTACATGAGGACACAAACCCTTTTGTTACTTTATTAAGGACTACAGAAGTTTATAGCCACAAATCCAATCCATTCAAGAGAAATACACATAATATAAGATAATTTTCTTGTTAAGTACCGTTAAATGTGTACCAGTCAATTTTGTCTACCATTATTTTATACACAAACAATAATTAGCATTCAAAATAACTGATATAACAAATGCTCAATGATACAATGTATGAGAACTGTTATAGTGGAGATGTACCTAACCATCACTTACCATTCAATCCAAGTGATACTTATATTATCGGTGGCAGCCTTCAAACTAGGTGCTGCTGGATAGGTACCCACTGCTTCGTGATATCATAGTCCTGCTTTCCCAAACTATAGTTTTACGTTTGCTTTGTACAAATATTCATAACTTTATACGGTTTCAGTTACGCAGGTATACTGTATGTATTACTAAAGTTTGGTATGCTATGAACAATCTGCAACATGTTTTACTACAATGTACAAATCGGCCAAAAAATGGTGGATCACTCAAATGTTATGGTACAATGTATCAGTTACATGTTTGGAAGCCGAATTCCGGCACTGTTAGGAACAAAAGGAAGCGAAGCTGATATGCGCACTCATGAATTATTGCAAGTGTCATATCATATGGTGGTTGGTGCACTTCTGCCCCTTTGTCGCCAAGGAGCTAAATTCTCTCTTTCACCTGAATCAATCTCTTATGATACAATACATACATCAATACCCAGAGAAATGTAAGGTCACTGGAGTAGTGTAAGTAGTATTATTACATGCAGAAGAGGATGCAACACCAGAACCTGTATTACAATACACCCGAGTCTTCAAATTCCCCTCAATCATTTCCAATTGGCAGTTACCATTGATGAGACTGGCTTTACATGGAAGAATCAACGGGTTTTGATACCCTTACTACCAATTAAAACTCAATTCCAACCAATCAAACTTGGCTATGTACACTCCCTGCAACAAAATCAATATATTTTAAACCAAGGATCTTCAAGCACAGCGAAAAGCACAATGGAATAGGTCACAAAAGGCATAATCAAACATTTCTTCAGTCTAGAATTTTTTTCATTCTACCTCACTATTTCTTTCCACTGGGTTAGATAACATTCTTCACTCTATTAAAAATAGACAGTCAAAACTTTTATAGTGAAGCAGTGAAGTACTATAATATGCATTTCGTAAATAGGGAACTTACTCTCGGGGAGACTTCTGATCCTATTTATGCACTTCTAAGTGTCCTGGAGAACAGACGCTGATGCTTCCATGATCACAAATCCTCTGGTTTAGATCAGCACTATATTTTCTTTCTCAAGATGATTGAAAAAACCGTGAAACTTCTCTATAGAGCTGTTCAGCTTCAAATGGTTTTGAAACATACCCATCCATGCCACACCTTAAACATTCCTCATGTGTAGCCTGGATCACGTCTGCAGTCATGGCCAAAATCGGCACATGCCAGTTTGAAATATTCTCAAAGGCTTCTACAGACACTTCTCTGTTCACACTGTGTTCAATCTCCCGAATTCTCCGTGTAGCTTCAAATCTGTTGGAAAAGGATTGTATATTAGCAACTTGTAAGTGTGTTAATACACAATGATAATTGTGTTTTTAGAAGTAACAATTCTATAAATTAAAACCTAAATAAATATAATATAAATTTTTAGTTTAGAATTGCGGTATCGCTGTGATGCAAGAAGTTAGAGTCCAAGTGCTTTGCATGTTTTATATACATTAGATTGTTTCACAATCCTATGTAATGCAAAAAAGTTTCAATTTGATGTAAACTGTCCAGCAAAAATATTTCAATTATTCCATTATATTAATATAAAAATTAACTTCAAATTTAATTCCAAGCCATACTTATCAGGATTTAGAAGAAAGTATTCCTGTTGCATACCCATCCATTTCTGGCATTTGAATATCCATGAAACAGGCATCAAACTGATGGGGTGGCTTCAGTGAAGAGATGGCGTCTTTTCCACTGCTAACACAAACCACATCAGCTCCATATTTTTTTAAAGCACCGGCTGCTACTGTGCGGTTCACACAATTGTCATCTACAATTAGAATTTTTCTCCCAAGAAGAAGATGTTGAAGAGACAAACTTGGGAGCTCCCCATTTCGAGGATTCCCCTTGTTCCCAACACCCATGGCTCGTTGTAGGGAAGCAGCAAGCATACTTGCTCTCAGAGGTTTCGTGATGACAGTTGGATTCTGAACGCCCAATGTTACAGAAGTTGCTTTAAAAGAACTACTAGAATTAACAAGAACAAACACTTTAGGAGGAACCCCACGATCAACTTTCCTTGAGTCATTGATAAAGTGAGATGAAATGCCTGAATCTCTATCCCAGACCTCCTGCTCAATCAGAACCATATTTATAACTATATTCCCATTGCTTATGGTGGACAAACCTTGATTTAAATCTGAAACTATTTCAACATGAATGCCAAGCCGTTCGATGTGATATCTTGACACTTTAGCTCTAACAGGTCTGGGATCAATAACTAATGCAGTCATGCCCTGAAATTCTGAGGATGCAGGGTGAGGTTGGTTGTTGATTTGCTGACTTTTATACTCACTTGAATTGGGATTGATGAATACAGCTCTTGAAATCATAACACCTAACAATGAAAAGCAAACCAAACCCATTTTAGCCATAAATTATTTCTCCACCAGTTAACTTTTAAAAATTTTTATTTTTGTTTCTCAATATATTTATGCTAATTCAGACCTTACTGAGAGTAAACCTATTGGGTTCACAATCTTCGATAAGGTTTAATCCGGACGATGTAATTTAAGGCAATACATGGCTATTTGGTTTGAAAAGAAAACTTGAAAGATAAGGAAAATACTAAAAACAACGCTTTCCTTTCTCTTAATATAATATCTGCGCTTGAAAAGTAAACTGTGGTTTCAACTGCATCAAAATTTCACCACTTTGCACAGGAATTCATGAGCATTCATGACACCATATTTGAGATAGAGTTAAATTGACAGAGTCTAAGGGTAAGGTCTTGAAGATGGAAGCATTTAGAAAACAGAAAATGCACTCTGAGTGAATTGGTAATGCTGCATAAATTGATCCACTCGTCGTCCAACAAGTTCACACCTAAACCCGATCAAACAACTCAAGATCTTCTGTTTTGAATCTATACGACCTGCATTTGCTTCCAGGCATTTTAGGGAAATGATTGAGCTCCGACATGCACTGTTCGTACAGTTTGGCTCAAATATTACACATAACATGAGGATTTCAATTTGTCACACAATAACAATCTCTCAACAGAGAAAATCACAAGAGTCAAATGATTTCGATTGAAGACAACAGCCACTATACAGACACAGCAAAAGCTTATTCTCTCAACATAGAAAATCACACACCTAGAGAATTAGCATTCGCCTCTGTTTTCACAAATGAAAGCGGCTTCTGTTAAACTAAGTGTGCAAAAGGAACATCATAAATTATAAAAACCTTATTTTTTATAAGGTGAGACATATAGAATTTGATTGTATGAATTGAATTGCAAAGTTCTGAAATAATCTAACTTATCATTTTGATAGGTTAAGCCAAATTTACTCACAGGTCAGAACTCATTTTAACATCTCTAAATTTAACCTAAAGACTCAGTTGTTAAAATACAAGCATTTTTTGGAAAGACAAAGATTTCTAATAATTTAACAAGTTAATTTAAGAAACTTAGTTGAATGTCGATCATTTATCCTCTCAGTTAAAATGAAATTTCATTCAAAATTTAGTTCACACTATCAACATTTTCTTTTCTTGTTATAATTTATTAGTAAAATAAAAAATTATGATAATAATAAGTATAAAAAAATAAAAATTAGAGAAAAAATATTATTAAATAGAAAGAAGAACTAAAAGAATCAGAAAAAAGAAGAAAAGAAAATTCTAAAATATCAATAAAAAAGTTTGACTTATAGACTTCCTCTCCTTGAAGATTTAAAATCATGACCTATCAATTATCTAAAATAATAAATATATTACAATATCTAAGATCCACATCATCACTATGTACCACATAAATATTATTTATTAAAGCTAAATTTTCAAAAATATTTCCAAATGACATAATTAAATTTTACACAGCAAAGTAAAATCAATACTCTCCTTTTAAATATTATAATAAATTGTTTGATGCTCTTTTAAGTTTGTCCCATAGAAGTAAAATATACTGTTTCAACATTTCATTAAAAAATTTACCCACTAGTACATCATATAGTTTTCAAGCATATTATTAATTTGTTTTCTAAACATCAATATCTCTTTTTTACAATGACCAAAATTAGGGGGATCGTGTCCTATTTGGTTGGAGAAATAGCAGAGTTTTAAATCCAGTGAGGAGTCAAGGATATGGCAGTAAGTTTTTATATTATATATATTTAATTTTTACAATAATAATTATTATATAAAATAATTTTTAAAATGTCAACTTTCTTTTCTAGATTGTTTTTATGCTTTTGTTGCGTGTGGAGCAATTGCGTCTTTGAATCACATTAATATAGAATGCAAAGATCAGATAGAGCTCTCTCCACAAGGCTTATATAACAATATAAAAGATGATAATAAAGATGAAAAGAAAGGATTTAGAATTTCTGATATACTTTTGTGGATTATAAGGGATAGATGCGTATTAGAAGAGACATGCCCTTATCGAGGGGAAAAACAAGTATGTCAACATGAGTGAAAGGTATAATTTTTTTTCCTAATTTGATTTCATATTTATAATATTTAAAGTTTTTAAATTAATATTACAATATTAATAACACTTTTCATTGTTCATTGTTAAAGAATTTCTCCAGGTTGAATTACGAATTGAAAGTTACAAATTAATATCTCCTAATCCTAATGACATGCAAGAGGCTGTTAAGAATCAACCCGTGGCAGCTCAAATCCATTGGACTCCAGAGTTAGAAAATTTGGAAGAAGTATGTGCGATTTTTATTTTTATTTTAAAGAAAATTAATTTACTTTTTTGCTTTAAAATTTATTATTTTTTAATGTAATTATAGGATATGATATATTCTGGCCCTAAGGATGTATCAACCTTAGAAATAAATGACACCTAAGATGACAATAAACATGGTGTCCTTATAGTAGGATTTGGAGAGGTGAAAAAGGAAACTAAAGCGCGAACACGATACTGGATAATCAAAAATTCACATGGAGAGTTTTGGAGAAATGCATGATACAACAAAATCAATCAAGCAAAATGTTATGATAAATATCTTATAGAAACAACATTTATTCCTCCAAATATAACATTTATTAACAGAAATGATATACCGTATGAATGATCAAATATAATATTATATAATGTAGGAGTTAGAATTCTTTTTTTAACACCTGAATATGTATACGAATTGACATTTTCCTTTTCATAACATTCAATGAAAAGTTTGTTGATATCTATATCTGTGTTATAAGCTTGAGTGAACCAAAATAAATATCTTATTTTCTACTATTCTTCCATTATCTTTTAATTTCTCACATCATTCTTGTGCCTGCCATTGATTGCATGTTCTAATGTTGCTTGCTTTGATAAAAGTTAGTTAAGTTTATATCTATTAGTTAGCTTTTTTTTAATTAATGTTTAATTTAACTTTCTTGCTAAATTAGTCAATTATATTTCCGCCACACTTATATTATAACCCTGTTCCTCAAACACTTCTATTATCAAAGTTTGTAAAAATTATATTTAGATTGAAATTATACTCATAATTTTTGTCTTAAAATAGAAGAGTTTCTAGTATTTGCACCGTTGAATGAACATGTTCTAAATAAATAATTTAGGTATCATTAATGTCATTATTCAATCAACTTGAGCTACGTGTTCTTTACCAGCAAGGGAATCGGGTAATATGAACATTTCTTTCATGAATAAGTATACAAATTAGCACCTTTTCTTTATTTCTTTTAAGGAAAAAATTTGGAAAATCCCCTTGTGTACTTTGGTCCCAGATGGACGTTACACTTTTTGATTAAAGTATACACTTTTGAAGGTTGAAAGATTAAAGTTCACATTTTTTAAAGTTGAAATATCATCATATAATTATATCAGTCCATATATTTAAAGTTTCTTTACTTTCTTTAAGTTGAACTGTTTCAGCAGCAGTACTGGTCAATATCAATTATTTCACTTCTAAAATAAATTGCTCACCACTTTAGTCAACCCAATAAAAAAATTTAAATTCCTCACACTTACCAAATATTCACTTCTGCACTGCACATACAATTTCAAAGCAACTTTCTTTGTCTCTTTTAAATATAGCCTTATAAAGAAAAGAAAAAAAAAATTAGTGTCACTTCTTTCATGTTGAGAATGGCCACATCATATGGTTTTATCAGAGTTTCAGGCACAACTAGCATGTTTTCCGTTCAAATTCATGCAATTCATATTACTTGACCAAATGCAGACATTAATGAAACTCGGGGGTCCAAGGCAGTAAAACAACATTATCCATATCAAAAAGTTAGCACTGATGGTTCTTTTAAAAAGGAAGGAAGAATTGCTGGATGGGAGGAATTATAAGGGAAGTGAGGGTGAGTGGACTAAAGGTTTTAGCAGAAGATTAGAGTGCAAATCGGCAATAGAAGCTGAAGTGCAGGGAGCTTGGGAAGGAATTAATTTGGCCTGGAAGCTAGGCTATAGAAAAGTGGAGATGGAAATGGATTCGCGAGCAGCTGTCATGATGGTTAAGGGGAGTTCCGAAGGCAACCATAATACTAGCTGGCTGATGAAAGGAATAGGGGAGCTGCTGAGGAGAAACTGGGAGGCGAAGATAAACCCATCAGTACAGAGAAGGAAATAAGGGTGCGGACTGGCTAGTAAATTCTTGTAAAGCTCAGGAAATTGGTCTGATAATTTGGGACAACCCCCTCAAGAGCTGAAGGAGATTTTCTGTAATGATTGTAAGGGAGTTACTTCTCCCAGAATAGTAGTCTTGTAGTTTGTTTTCTAAGCCCCGTTGAATCACCCCAAAAAAAAAAAAGAAACCCATATTTCCATATCAAATGCTGGGACACGAGCTGATACATACAAATAGGCGATAAACATAAGCCCAAGTTAAAAATCCCAAAATGTTCCAGTATTACAATATGCCACCTACGGAAACACTGTCGAAGACCAGAAAAAAAAAAAAAAAAGAAACACTGGCGCATTTAACAGAAGGGCTTCCACGCTTTCACCCACGACCATGCATCTGACAGAAAACCAAAACCTGTTTCTCTGCAGGCAGATGCAACGGACCTATATTTCCTGCATAAAGGAATAAAGAGCGGGAGGAAGAGAGGAGGGCCCACAATCAGATTGATATCGTGATTCAGTAAAGCATGATCTCAAACTTGCAGGAGACCACTAACCACTAGCCTGAGTTGCATAGTAGAATATACAGTTCCAAAAATTAGATTCTACACAACATGACAACAATCAAGCAAAATTTGAGATCGGAACAAGCAACTAATAATAATATCATTAACACTCATTCAAATCAGATGCCAGATATGAACAACCACAAAAAATTTCGGATGAACAAGTTGTGAAATTCTTCAATCTTTGACAATTCTTAATAAATCTATGGTGGTGCAAAAGACACAAATTTTATATAAAAAAAAAAATCGATGTAATCCTAAGCAAGTCCACCACAAAAACATTCATAACCCGATAAGGGCGAAAACTGCATAAGATATTGAGTTTAAAAGAGGAACGGAATGCTCAAAAAAAATTAGTAGCTAACATCCAAACAAAATGACTGCATATAATAGTTGCTATCCAACTTCAACAGCTGCAAATCATTACAAATACAGAAGTTGGTGTATAACAAAATATCAGAAAATGACAACACAACAGAAGCAATTTCTTCAAATCTTGCAATAAGATCTACCAGTGTTTTTTGGGACACAGGCAAGGCTGTAAACCCCGGTGAACTGAGTTTACAATTTTTGAAAAACGAAAAAATGGTTTAAAAATAAAGTTTATGCTTGAAAGTCATCAGATTTTGCTAGGACTATCAACTGACTAACATATTAATTCACCAAGTGAGGCACTGGCCGAGGAGAAATAAGTAATAATGTTGATAAAAGATTTGAAAAAGAAATAAGAACACACAAATAAACACACAAGAATCAATAAAATCCATTAGAAGGATATGTCTTTCAAGTAAATTTAAAAGCACCGCAATTGTATCTGAACAGAAAATATAAGCGCAGCCAAAAAATAAAAACCGAATTTGCACTGTTAAAGCCGATAAAGCTGAAAACAGTGAAAACACAAATCCCAGGCCAAGAACTAAGGCCAAAAACAGTTTCGAGATAAGAAAATAAGAACAATCAGCTAGCAGCATAAAGTGATTTACAAGAACCCATGAAACTATCCTAGTAAACTGCCTCTACAGCCAATCTGTTGCTTTGATTGGGTTAAAGGCCAACAAATTTGCTGATGAAGCATGACCAATGCTTCCAATCCTAGCAGCCTTAATTAATTCTGCTTCTTGAGTTCTTTGTTTTGGGCTAAACTGCAGAAAACGAATTCAACTTTAATCCGCTCACAACAAACTCGAGGTGGTTTCAACTTTGGTATTTAACCCTTTTAAACTTTCAATGCCTAGCACATAGCCCCTCTTATTCTTTAAGAAGTGAAGGATTAAGGAAACAAGATAAACCGAGCGGGGTGTTTGGTGGACCTTGATTTAACAATTGGTAGCCTAGTTGAAACAAGTCACACTTTCAAATAGCGTTTATAAGCTGAGGACATTGGATGGAGGAGGCTATCTTCCCAATGCTGAAAGGTTGAGTGAACTAATTTGAAGTGGGTGATTTGCATTTCGATCTTTTTTAAATTCTTGCTCACAGTTATTTTATACTACTATAATCCAAATTTTATTTTCAAAGCACAAAGTGTTAAAATTGAAGGAAGATTACAAAAAGAGCACACATAGGTAACAACTATCAGATTTCACATTGCCTCACTGAAAAATTGTAACAATCTTTTAACCACTCTTAAGTCTCTAAGAATATTAATAACATAGATTAGCAATCCAAGCATAATATTCATGCAAAAAGTTTGAAGGAAATGTGTTATACAATTTCAGAAAGAATCAGTTTAAATCCAAAAACAATGAGGCAGCCCTAAAGTTCACTTAAATAAAAAAAGAAACATTTGGTAAGTTGGTAACCTATTTTTTCTTGTGAATTTTAATATTTAGGGTAGCCACATCTATTCTGGTAGTGAACGTCAACTTATTATCATGCTTTCATCGGCAGCAGTAGACATAAAATAGGAAATGAGCAGACAGAAACAAGGACAAATGCTCATCCATCAATGATGACCACTAAAGTGTTCTGAGAGCATTATTACCAATGTTATGTTAGGTAGGCTTCATCCTGCAAAAACGGACCACGGGTTGCTCGTTCTTGTCCCTCTTCTTCCATACTTTGGCCTGAAAAGTACGAGTAGTACTGTTGGGAGGATCAGCATCATCTTTTGCTTCAAAGGTAATGAAATATAATCTCCCATTCACAAGTGCACTAGTGAACTTGACAAGATCCGCAAACTTAAAGTTTGCACTCTGAATAGGAAAAGATTGAGAAGAAAAAACAAACAACAATTAAGAGCTTGAAACGACATGGGCTTAACAGTGAACTGAGAAACAGGGAAAAAAAAAATTAGAATTTCGAACCTGGTTTTCAAGATTGTACTTCTTCTCCAAGGCACAATTGCAGAGGTGAATAAGAAGAGGGCGATTAAGGTCGGTAATGCGGCCGGGTGCAACACCACCTAATAAACCCGAATTGGGTGGAATGGGAATAGCATCGAATGCCTGTGATTCCAAATAAAGAGATTAAACAAAACCCCAAAATGAAACCAAAGGAAGAATACGAGTTTGTCGTGTATGTACATCAACGTTCCGAGACTGCTCCCGATACCGAGCAACGACCTCGTTCTGCTTCTTCATGGCCTCATTCATATACGTGAAGTTGCGAGTAACCACGAAGTAGGGCTCGCTGGAATCATCATACATAGAGAAGTCGCTCTCTTTCAATTCCACAACGTCTTGGAATCTGTCAGAAGGTTCCGTTTTCAGCCGCTTCCCTCGTTCTGCTGCGGTTGCCGGTGAGATTGCCGTCGCTGGCGAGAAGGAAGCCATTGGTGTTTCGCAAGACGGAAACAGAAGAAAAAAGAGAGAAAACCGAAAACCTAAAAGCAACTCTGATTCCTGAATGGCAGGGGTGTAGATTCGTTTAAATAGATGGTGAAGATTTCGGAAGCCTCGCCGCGTTGCTTTCGAGCCCTCTGATCCCGAACCCTGGCGCACTCCGTCTTTACTTGAAACTAGTGCACATGCACGGGAATTATTAAACAGAGAAAATAATAAAAAGAAAATAAAAAATAAAAAATTTGAAATTCTTTGGATAAGCGTAAAGTAATTAAGAACAAATTTTATTTTATTGAATTTGTAACAGAATAAATAGTCAAAAAAATATTTTTAAAAAATTATTATTGAAAGAAAATATAATTAGTTAAAATTTAAAATAATAATTAATTGATAATATAAAATTAAATATTTCTATCTAAATTTGTGCAGTACATTCAGATAGATATTGAATAAAAAATTAAAAGAAATTATATTTTATTAAATTTGTAACTTTAATGAATTAAAAGAAAATATAATTAGTCAAATTTTAAGATAATAACTAATTGACGATATAAAATTAAAAATTTACTTCTAAATTTGTCCAATACATTCATATAGATATTAAAAATAAAAAAAAATAAGAGATAATTATCACGATAAATAATTTCTTCTAATCTAATAATCCCTATCATAAAAGATCTATGTAATAAATATGAAATCACCTATCAACTATATAAAATGATAAATATATTACAACATTTAAAACTCATATCAACATTACTTATCACATAATTATTATTTATTAGAGTCAAATGTTAAATTTTTTTCATATGATATAGTCAAATTTCATATGACAAAAATCAAATCACTATGTTTCTTTTAAATATTATAATAGACTTCAACCAATTGGTTGTTTTTTCTTTTCTCATCATAAAAACTAAAAATCTATTTATTTCAAAGTAAATATTGTATAACCAAACTTTAAATCATGTATTACAGTAACATAAATTTTTACAGAGGCATGTAAATATATAAGTACACAAATTGGCACTGCATATGTGTAAGTTGATTACATTTGAGTGTTTATGTAAGCATAAGAATTTTTCATTATAGTGAACTATATTGCAAAATAAAAATTAATATTACAATTATTTTTAATTTTTTATTTCTATTTCATTTTCTATTGTTAGAATAATATTTACAGTCCTATAAAAAATTACAATTAATCTATATATATCACAAATTGACTAACGATTACACAGCGATATACACAACTTTATTATGATGTTACCAAGGTGATTGATTATGATCTAGATTTTTTTTCAAATATAAAATAAAATTACTTTAGTACCCATTTTTTCTTTGCTATTGATATCCAAATTAATTTATCAAATATTTAATATCTGTTAGTTTTATTTTATAGATTTTTTTATCATTTATTGTAGAAAATAATAATCAATAAATATTTGATAAATTAACTTGAGAATCAATACTTTAGAAAAACTTAAGGTAACATAACAACACTAATATAGAAATCATTGATAGGTGAGGTGGCGTGCGGTATTCGTCTGAATCTCTGTTTGTCCATAAGTTCATTCAACTCGTATACAACTTTTTCAAAAGAAATTGACTCATGAGCAAATTTGGTTAAACTCATTTAACTTGCACATTAAATAGAAGAGGCTGGATAAGCTCACATTTAAATGAACTAACATTAGCAAAAACTCAAATTTTGCTAAACGTGGCGTCATAATGAGAAAAATGTTATCTTGACAAGATTTCATTTCTAAACTTTGAGAAGAAAATTAAGGTAGAAATTAGAGAAAAGATGATTTTGAGAGAAAGAGATGAATGTACTGTAGAATAGTTATAATTTTAAGCAAGTCAAGTATTTTTATTGTGAAAGGTGAGAAAAAAAATATTTATTTATTTATTTATTTTAATAAAATTCCATACATAATGCAAATCGAGTTGCTATCATTCTAATTTACATTCAAATCACAAGGTAAATTTTGTGAAAGGATTAAACTAAAATTAAAAGAAAAAGGTCAAAAACATCTTTTTTTTCTTTCATTTGAAGTAAAAAATAAAAAAATAAAAAACGTCTTTAATCTATTCTTTGTTTGTCTATTTCTCCTTTATGTGTGTGGCTGGTAGTAATGTCTCTGTCAACCTTTCTACTTTAGGTGAAAATCAAAGGTGAGACACTTTCTGCCTTTGATGCTTGCTTGTGATTCAACTAAACATGACAGCAAAATGGCAACTTTTCTAACTTAATGCTGGCCTTTTCAATTCAAAGCAAAAAATTAAAAAAACTCCTTTTGATCCTACAGAGGGAGGGATAGGTTTCTCTTGTCAAGAGAGACACAATATAATACGTTTATCCTAAGAAGAAGTGCCAAAAATAAAAATAAAAGAAAAAGAAAAACTTGACTATATATAAACCACACTTTGACACTTAAAAATTTCACATCTTTTTTATTAACATTAAATATGAGATTCTTAGTATACGTTTGATGTGACAAAAAAAATAAAATAGAATGAAACATACCAAATCTCTAAGTTCAAAGCATAAAAAGTCTCTTATTCTCGTTCCATTCCTTTCATTTCTCTCTTACTAAATATATACTTAGGTGTTGAAGGAGTAAGATATTTCTGTTATTCTGTATCTTTCAATGGTAACCATATTACCTTTGCTTAAATTAATTTTTTTTAAAAATAGTAATAACTCACAAAGTATGGTTATCATTAAATGACACAGAGTGAAAGAAATATCTTATTCTTAGAGCAGACATTAAATTTACCTCTAGATTTGTAATGTGTTATATCCAAACTTTTCTACAAATCTACAAGCAATCCTGGTCTCTTTTGTCTTCTTCAAATGCTGTTCAAACAGCTTTATAAAAATGAAAAAAATAAAAATCGGGTCATGTTCATCATGTTAAAAATCTCCACATCATCATATGGTTCTAACAGTCAAGAGTTCTAGGCAAATTAGCATGATTTCCAGAGTCGAGGGTGCAAATTGATGCAAATAATATTACAGGACTAAATTCAGAGACAAATGAAACTAGAGGGACCAAAGCCTTAAAACAATATATTCACATCAAATGTTGTCGGAGTCAAGCTTAGCAAGATTGCCCAACTAGTAAATACAAATAGGTGAAAAACATTATTAAGTGCTTTATGTGTTAAATGTGGTTTACGCAAAACTACTTTCATAAGGAAGTTAAATTCCCAAAATGTTCCAGTAGTACTATATACCAGCTATAGAAGTGCTTTCATGATTTCAGCCGTAGCCATGCTCCTGGAAGAAAACCAAAACCAATTTTCTCAGCAAGCAGAAGCAATGAAGAGCAAGATCTGACCAACAACAAAATAATTCAGATAAGCAAGAAGTTGTGTAATTCTCAATCTTTAACAACTTTTATTAAATCAGTGGTCGTAGACTGGTAGTGGTGCCATAAGACAAATTTTACTAAAGAATCTATATAAACCTAAGAATGTCCACATAAAAAAATCCATACCACAAGATGAGGGAAAAAATTGTACAAGATATTGAGTTAAAAAGAGAAGAAAATGCTCACGGCACACAACTAAGCGGGCTAATGCTGCGAGCACACAACTAAGCAGGCGGGATTTAGTCAAATTAAATTACCATATACATTTTTCTCTCTCTAAACACTTGACCTTTAAACTGGTTCTTGTCATCTGCATTCTACTACCAGAGCTTTTTTTTTTTATTATATCGATTTTTTTTTCTTGGCCATTCAATTCTTTTTCTAATTGATTTACACACTCCCTAGTTTGCACTCTTTTTTCTCTTCAGATGATTACAAACTAGTATAATAATTTGCCCCAATAGATAGCATAAGCATCATTAGGACTCAATTTTTTTGGTACAATGTTTATTCAGTCTATTCATACATATTTTTTGTTTTTGATAATGTGTTACAGGCTTTCATGAGTAAGAGAAGGAATAAGAATTTGCCAGAAGTAAGTGACATATTTTAATACAATTTAATAGCATATCAAATTCCTATGCATCACGTTAGTTTAATAAAAAGCTTCAACAATTAACTAACCAAAAAAAGTAACTACAAAGTCACTACAGTGACTAACCATGTCTGTTATTAAGTTATATGGTCAAAGACTAATACATATAGATGTTGAACTCAATGTTTACGTGGACAAACATGTATGTAATAACTATTAGCTCCATTTGTTGCTTATCATTTTTAATAATGTATTATTGGCAATAGGTTATAACTTTGGATTAGATTTGATTAGACTTGTCAAAACGGGTTAATCCAATCCACCCGAGTTAGCTCATTATGAGTCGGTGACTAAGCAGGTGAAACCTGGTTTGCTCACTTTGAAAGTAAGTTGAAAGATGATCAACCTGACTTGACTCATCAAGGTTGGTGGGTTAAATAGGTTGACTTATCAAAAAATTAAAAGAAATAAAACACATTAAAATAAACTAAAAAAATCATAAAATAATCATCGAAATTAAGTTATAAAATGTCTAAAACCATGTAATCATTATTAAACTTAAGTTACATATTAATTTATAAGTCATAATTATCAATTTATATAAGTAAGAATCCAAAAATCCCAAATTCAACAACCCATGAGCTAACATGTCTCAAACCCACTTAGCCCACGGATTAAGTGAGTTGGGTCAAAATAACCTGAATTTTTGTGAGTTAAATTTTAAATAATCTAACTTAGCATTTTGGTAGGTTAAGCCAAATTTGCTCACAGGTCAAAAATTCATTTTAACAGCTCTAAATTTGACCTAAAGACTCCGTTGTTAAAATGCAAGCAATTTTTGGGGAGACAAAGATTTCTAATAATTTAACAAGTTAATTTAAGAAACTAAGTTGAATGTCGATCATTTATCCTCTCAGTTAAAATGAAATTTCATTCAAAATTTAGTTCACACCATCAACATTTTCTTTTCTTGTTATAATTTATTAGTAAAATAGAAAAAATTATGATAACAATAAGTATAAAAAATAAAAAAATAAAAATTAAGAGAAAAAATATTATTAAATAGAAAGAAGAAATAAAAGAATAAGAAAAAAGAAGACAAGAAAATTCTAAAACATCAAAAAAAAAGTTTGACTTATAGACTTCCTCTCCTTAAAGATTTAAAATCATGAGCTATCAACTATCTAAAATAATAAATACATTACAATATCTAAGATCTGCATCATCACTATGTACCACATAAATATTATTTATTCGAGCTAAATTTTCAAAGGTATTACCAAATGACATAATTAAATTTTACACGACAAAGTAAAATCATTACTCTCCTTTTAAATATTATAATAAATTGGTTGATGCTCTTTTAAGTTTGTCCCATAGAAGTAAAATATACTGTTTTCAATCTTTCATTAAAAAATTTACCAACTAGTACATCAGATAGTTTTCAAGCATATTATTAATTTGTTTTTCTAAACATCAATATCTCTTTTTTACAATCACCAAAATTAGGTGGATTGTGTCCTGTTTGATTGGAGAAATAGCGGAGTTTTAAATCCAGTAAGGAGTCAAGGAAATGGCGGTAAGTTTTTATATTATATATTTAATTTTTACAATAACAATTATTATATAAAATAATTTTTACAATGTCAACTTTCTTTTTTAGATTGTTGTTATGCTTTTGTTGCGTGCGGAGCAATTGAGGTTCTGCATCAGATTAACACAGAATGCAAAGATCGGATAGAGCTCTCTCCGCAAGACTTATACAACAATATAATATATGAGAATAAAGATGAAAAGGAAGGAATCAGCATTTCTAATACATTTTTGTGGATTATAGAGAACGGATGCGTTTTAGAAGAGACATGCCCTTATCAAGGGAAAAAACAAGTATGTCAACATGAGCGAAAGGTATAATTTTTGTTCCTATTTTGATTTCATATTTAAAATATTTAAATTTTTTTTTAATTAATATTAAAATATTAATAACACTTTTCATTGTTCATTGTTAATGAATTTCGCCAGGTTAAATTACGAATTGAAACTTCCAAATTAATATCTCCTAGTCCTAATGATATGCAAGAGGCTGTTAAGAATCAACCCGTGGTAGCTCAAATACATTGGACTCCAGAGTTAGAAAATTTGGAAGGAGTATGTGCGATTTTTATTTTTATTTTAAAGAAAGTTAATTTACTTTTTTGCTTTAAAATTTATTATTTTTTTAATGTAATTATAGGATATGATATATTCTGGCCCTAAAGATGCATCAACCTTAGAAATAAATGATGCCGACGATGACAATAAACATGGTGTCCTTATAGTCGGATTTGGAGAGGTGAAAAAGGGAACTAAAGTGCTAACACGATACTGGATAATCAAAAATTCACATGGAGAGTCTTGGGGAAATGCAGGATACGGCAAAATCAATCAACCAAAATGTCATGGTAAATATCTTATAGAAGCAGCATTTATTCCTCAAAATATAACATTTATTAACAGAAATGGTATACCGTATGAATGATACAAATATAATATTATGTAATGTAGGCGTTAGAATTCTTTTTTTAAACACCTGAATATGTATACGAATTGACATTTTCCTTTTCATAACATTCAATGAAAAAGTTTGTTGATATCTATATCTGTATTATGAGCTTGAGTGAACCCAAATAAATCTCTTATTTTCTGCTATTCTTCCATTATCTTTTAATTTCTCACATCATTCTTGTGCCTGCTATTGATTGCATGTTCTAATGTTGCTTGCTTTGATAAAAGCTAGTTAAGTTTTTGTATCTATTAGTTAGCTTTTTTTAATTAATGTTTAATTTAACTTTCTTGCTACATTAGTCAATTATATTTCCGCCACACTTATATTATAACCCTGTTCCTTAAAACACTTCTATTATCAAAGTTTGTAAAAATTATATTTAGATTGAAATTATACTCATAATTTTTGGCTTAAAATAGAAGAGTTTCTAGTATTTGCACCTTTGATGAACATGTTCTAAATAAATAATTTAGGTATCATTAATGTTATTATTCAATCAACTTGAGCTACGTGTTCTTTACCAGCAAGTGAATCGGATAATATGAACATTTCTTTGATGAATAAGTATACAAATTAGCACTTTTTCCTTATTTCTTTTAAGGACAAAATTTGAAAAATCCCCTTGTGTGCTTTGATCCCAGATAGACGTTACACTTTTTAGATTAAAGTATACACTTTTGAAGGTTGAAAGATTAAAGTTCACATTTTTAAAGTTGAAATATCATCATATAATTATATCACTCCTTATATTCAAAGTTTCTTTACTTTCTTTAAGTTGAAGTGTTTCAGCAGCAGTACTGTTCAATATCAATTATTTCACTTCTAAAATAAATTGCTAACCACTTTAGTCAACCCAATAAAAAAATATTAAATTCCTCACACTTGCCAAATATTCACTTCTGCACTGCACATACAATTTCAAAGCAACTTTCTTTGTCTCTTTTTCATATAGCCTTATAAAGAAAAGAAAAAAAAAATTAGTGTCACTTCTTTTCATGTTGAGAATGGCCACATCATATGGTTTTTATCAGAGTTTCAGGCACAACTAGCATGTTTTCCGTTCAAATTCATGCAATTCATATTAATTGACCAAATGCAGACATTAATGAAACTCAGGGGTCCAAGGCAGTAAAACAACATTATCCATATCAAAAAGTTAGCACTGATGGTTCTTTTAAAAAGGAAGGAAGAATTGCTGGATGCGGAGGAATTATAAGGGGAAGTGAGGGTGAGTGGATTAAAGGTTTCAGCAGAAGATTAGAGTGCAAATCGGCAATAGAAACTGAAGGGCAGGGAGCTTGGGAAGGAATTAATTTGGCCTGGAAGCTAGGCTATAGAAAAGTCGAGATGGAAATGGATTCGCGAGCAGCTGTCATGATGGTTATGGGGAGTTCCGAAGGCAACCATAATACTAGCTGGCTGATGAAAGGAATAGGGGAGCTGCTGAGAAGAAACTGGGAGGCGAAGATAAACCCATCAGTACAGAGAAGGAAATAAGGGTGCGGACTGGCTAGTAAATTCTTGTAAAGCTCAGGAAATTGGTCTGATAATTTGGGACAACCCCCTCAAGAGCTGAAGGAGATTTTCTGTAATGATTGTAAGGGAGTTACTACTCCCAGAATAGTAGTCTTGTAGTTTGTTTTTCTAAGCCCCGTTGAATTCACCACCCAAAAAAAAAAAACCCTATATATCCATATCAAATGCTGCTGGGACACGAGCTGATATATACAAATAGGCGATAAACATAAGCCCCAAGTTAAAAATCCCAAAATGTTACCAGTAGTACAATATGCCACCTACAGAGACACTGGTCGAAGACCAGAGAAAAAAAAAATAAAAAAGAAACACTGGCGCATTTAACAGAAGGGCTTCCACGCTTTCACCCACGACCATGCATCTGACAGAAAACCAAAGCCTGTTTCTCAGCAGGCAGATGCAACGGACCTATATTTCCTGCATAAAGGAATAAAGAGCGGGAGGAAGAGAGGAGGGCCCACAATCAGATTGATATCGTGATTCAGTAAAGCATGATCTCAAACTTGCAGGAGACCACTAACCACTAGCCTGAGTTGCATAGTAGAATATACAGTTCCAAAAATTAGATTCTTCACAACATGACAACAATCAAGCAAAATTTGAGATCTGAACAAGCAACTAATAATAATATCATTAATACTCATTCAAATCAGATGCCAGATATGAACAACCACAAAAAATTTCAGATGAACAAGTTGTGAAATTCTTCAATCTTTGACAATTCTTAATAAATCTATGGTGGTGCATAAGACACAAATTTTATATATAAAAAAAAAAATCGATGTAATCCTAAGCAAGTCCACCACAAAAACATTCATAACCCGATAAGGGGGAAAACTGCATAAGATATTGAGTTTAAAAGAGGAACGGAATGCTCAAAAAAAATTAGTAGCTAACATCCAAACAAAATGACTGCATATAATAGTTGCTATCCAACTTCAACAGCTGCAAATCATTACAAATACAGAAGTTGGTGTATAACAAAATATCAGAAAATGACAACACAACAGAAACAATTTCTTCAAATCTTGCAATAAGATCTACCAGTGTTTTTTGGGACACAGGCAAGGCTGTAACCCCAGTGAACTGAGGTTACAATTTTTGAAAAAAGAAAAAATGGTTTAAAAATAAAGTTTACGCTTGAAAGTCATCAGATTTTGCTACGACTATCAACTGACTAACATATTAAATCACCAAGTGAGGCACTGGCCGATGAAAAATACGCAATAATATTGACAACAGATGGCCCAAAATTGATAAAATTCCTTAGAACAATATGTCTTTCAAATACAATTTGACAGCACTGCCATTGTTTCTATAACAGAAGAAACAAGCCCAGCTAAAAAATTCCAAAAACAAAAACTGAGTTCAAGTTGCTAAAGCCAATATAGCTGGAAACAGTGAAAACACGAACCCCAGCCCAAGACCTTAAGACCTTAGGGCAAAAAACCAGACATCATTTTCAATTTTGGTATTTAACCCGCTTAAAGATTCAATACATGACACAGCCCCTTCCATTCCCAAAGTGAACAAAAGTATGGAAAGGGAGTCAACTGAGCAAGGCTGTTGGGTGGAACTTAATTTAACAATTGTGCTTCAAGTAGAAAATGGGCAATTGCATTTTTAAATAGATTTTGTAAGTTGTGGTGGTAAGTTGTGGCAATTAGATTTGAAACCACAGGTTCTTTTGTCCAAGGAATAAAGTTGAAGTGTGTGATTTGCATATTGGCCTTTTCTAAATTGTGGCTCAAGGTTATTTTACAACACAATAATAGGTAACTCTTAAATTCGGTCCTTAAAAAAAAGAACAGTTTAGGGCCTCATGGTTTTTAAGGCCAGGCTCCTTCAGACACGCGCATGCCTCTAGCACCTTATAATGCCTTCTAGGTTCAGGCAAGACACTCGCCTTTAGTGCCTTTCTGAAATTCTCACGGAATTCAAGGAAAAAAGGCCAAATCAAGCAAAGTCAGGCAGCAAATGGCTCAACATAACTTCCTTATGAAGAGAGACAGGAAATGATGTTGAAGAAGGATATAAACAACTATGAAGCTGAATCTGATGATGATTGCCATCGATGCACTCTCCGAATGATTTCTATTTCTCTCATGAATGTCGGGTTGCCTAGCCAAGGGCTGGTTACCTCTTTTTGTTATGAATTTCAATTTTTAGGACTGCCATATCTACTTTTGGTAGTGAACTTTAATCTTTAGATCTTTTTATACTTATTATCACGTTTTATCACTTGAACATTTTTCTGTTTTATTTACTATGAATATTATGTGTGATGCTTGACTAGTTAATTTATATGGCAAATCATTCTAAAATGGGTAAATATTTTACAATTTTCTTCTTTTTCAAATGATAAGCCTTTTTTCAATCAAGGTATGGGCTTTTTGGCACCTCTCGCCTCAAGGTGTTAAAAACCCACAGATATCATAAGGGCACTATTCCAACTTTGACTACCTTGTTAAGGTAGTGAGTAATCAGGAGGCAAATCCCAAATTTTTCTTCAATTGTCAAATTCAACCTATTTTAAACTAAAAACTAAAGACATCTCATGGTGTTTTTGCAGCGGCTTGCCTCAGTACCTTTGGACCACAGTAGCTAAGCATGCTTTTGACAACACCAAATTTTACATTAAGACCATGGTTTGATTTGGCGTATTGATAAAATACTAAAATGACAAAACTAACTTAGTAAAACTGGTAGCTAAAGTTTATGGATAACAATTCAAAGATACAGGAAGCAGTACATGCAAATCAGAACCATCATGAAAGGAAAAGGCATCAGCAGCACATAAAAGAACAAAGTGATCAGATTGGAACGAGGGCAAATGCTCATCCATCAATGACAAACTATGAATGAACAAAATTTGAACATATAACCAATAATGCACATTAAGTTGTGAGAGCATTATTACCATGGTATGCTCGACAAACTGTCATCAGAATATGCTAGGACTACCAAATGATTAACATATTAATTCACCAAGTGAGGCACTGGCCGAGGAAAAATAAGTAATAATATTGATAAAAGATGGGAAAAAGAAATAAGAACACACAAATAAACACGCATGAATCAATAAAATCCATTAGAAGGATATGTCTTTCAAGTAAATTTAAAAGCACCGCCTTTGTATCTGAACAGAAAATATAAGCCCAGCCAAAAAATAAAAACCGAATTTGCACTGTTAAAGCCGATAAAGCTGAAAACAGTGAAAACACAAATCCCAGCCCAAGAACTAAGGCCAAAAACAGTTTAGAGATAAGAAAATAAGAACAATCAGCTAGCAGCATAAAGTGATTTACAAGAACCCATGAAACTATCCTAGTATACTGCCTCTACAGCCAATCTGTTGCTTTGATTGGGTTAAAGGCCAACAAATTTGCTGATGAAGCATGACCAATGCTTCCAATCCTAGCAGCCTTAATTAATTCTGTTTCTTGAGTTCTTTGTTTTAGGCTAAACTGCAGAAAACCAATTCAACTTTAATCCGCTCACAACAAACTCGAGGTGGTTTCAACTCTGGTATTTAACCCTTTTAAACTTTCAATGCCTAGCACATAGCCCCTTTTATTCTTTAAGAAGTGAAGGATTAAGGAAACAAGATAAACCGAGCGGGGTGTTTGGTGGACCTTGATTTAACAATTGTTAGCCTAGTTGAAACAAGTCACATTTTCAAATAGGGTTTATAAACTGAGGACATTGGATGGAGGAGGCTATCTTCCCAATGCTGAAAGGTTGAGTGAACTAATTTGAAGTGGGTGATTTGCATTTTGGTCTTTTTTTAAATTGTTGCTCACAGTTATTTTATACTACTATAATCTAAATTTTATTTTCAAAGCACAAAGTGTTAAAATTGAAGGAAGATTACAAAAAGAGCACACATAGGCAACAACTATCAGATTTCACATTGCCTCACTGAGTGCCAGAAACAAGTTGGTCAAATGCAGAAGGCACTAAAATTAGGAATTAAAGGACAAGTAACATATTGAAAAATTGTAACTATCTTTTAACCACTCTTAAGTCTCTAAGAATATTAATAACATAGATTAGCAATCCAAGCATAATATTCATGCAAAAAGTTTGAAGGAAATGTGTTATACAATTTCAGAAAGAATCAGTTTAAATCCAAAAACAATGAGGCAGCCCTAAAGTTCACTTAAATAAAAAAGAAACATATGGTAAGTTGGTAACCTATTTTTTCTTGTGAATTTTAATATTTAGGCCAGCCACATCTATTCTGGTAGCGAACTTCAACTTATTATCATGCTTTCATCGGCAGCAGTAGACATAAAAGAGGAAATGAGCAGACAGAAACAAGGACAAATGCTCATCCATTAATGATGACCACTAAAGTGTTCTGAGAGCATTATTACCAATGTTATGTTAGGTAGGCTTCATCCTGCAAAAACGGACCACGGGTTGCTCGTTCTTGTCCCTCTTCTTCCATACTTTGGCCTGAAAAGTACGAGTAGTGCTGTTGGGAGGATCAGCATCATCTTTTGCTTCAAAGGTAATGAAATATAATCTCCCATCCACAAGTGCACTAGTGAACTTGACAAGATCCGCAAACTTAAAGTTCGTACTCTGAATAGGAAAAGATTGAGAAAAACGAACAATAATTAAGAGCATGAAACGACAAGGGCTTAACAGTGAACTGAGAAACAGGGAAAAAAAATTAGAATTTCGAACCTGGTTTTCAAGATTGTACTCTTCTCCAAGGCACAATTGCAGAGGTGAATAAGAAGAGGGCGATTAAGGTCGGTAATGCGGCGGGGTGCAACACCACCTAATAAACCCGAGTTAGGTGGAATGGGAATAGCATCGAATGCCTGTGATTCCAAATAAAGAGATTAAACAAAACCCCAAAATGAAACCAAAGGAAGAATACGAGTTTGTCGTGTATGTACATCAACGTTCCGAGACTGCTCCCGAATACTGAGCAACGACCTCGTTCTGCTTCTTCATGGCCTCATTCATATACGTGAAGTTGCGAGTAACCACGAAGTAGGGCTCGCTGGAATCATCATACATAGAGAAGTCGCTCTCTTTCAATTCCACAACGTCTTGGAATCTGTCAGAAGGTTCCGTTTTCAGCCGCTTCCCTCGTTCTGCTGCGGTTGCCGGTGAGATTGCCGTCGCTGGCGAGAAGGAAGCCATTGGTGTCTCGCAAGACGGAAACAGAAGAAAAAAGAGAGAAACCGAAAACCTAAAAGCAACTCTGATTCCTGAATGGCAGGGGTGTAGATTCGTTTAAATAGATGGTGAAGATTTCGGAAGCCTCGCCGCGTTGCTTTCGAGCCCTCCGATCCCAAACACTGGCGCACTCCGTCTTTAATTGAAACTAGTGCACATGCACGGGAATTATTAAATAGAGAAAATAATAAAAATAAAAAAATAAAAAATTTGAAATTCTTTGGATAAGCGTAAAGTAATTAAGAACAAATTTTATTTTATTGAATTTGTAACAGAATAAAATAGTCAAAAAAATATTTTTAAAAAATTATTATTGAAAGAAAATATAATTAGTTAAAATTTAAAATAATAATTAATTGATAATATAAAATTGAAATATTTTTATCTAAATTTGTGCAGTACATTCCGATAGATATTGAATAATAAATTAAAAAGAAATTATATTTTATTGAATTTGTAACTTTAATGAATTAAAAGAAAATATAATTAGTCAAATTTTAAGATAATAATTAATTGATAATATAAAATTAAAAATCTTACTATCTAAATTTGTCCAATACATTCATATAGATATTAAAAATAAAAAAAGAGATAATTATCACGATAAATAATTTCTTCTAATCTAATAATCCCTATCAATAAAAGATCTATGTAATAAATATAAAATCACCTATCAACTATATAAAGATGATAAATATATTACAACATTTAAAACTCATATCAACATTACTTATCACATAATTATTATTTATTAAAGTCAAATGTTAAAGTTTTTTTCATATGATATAGTCAAATTTCATATGATCAAATCACTATTTTTCTTATTAAATATTATAATATATTCAACCAATTGGTTGTTTTTTCTTTTCTCATCATAAAAACTAAAAAACTATTTATTTCAAAGTAAATATTATATAACCAAACTTTAAATCATGTATTACAGTAACATAAACTTTTTACATAGGCATGTAAATATATCAGTACTCAAATTGGTACTGCATATGCATATGTATAAGTTGATTACATTTGAGTGTTTACGCACGCATAAGAATTTTTCATTATAGTGAATTATATTGCAAAATAAAAATTAATATTACAATTATTTTTAATTTTTTATTTCTATTTCATTTTGTAAACTCTTGTTAGAATAATATTTATATTCCTGTAAAAAAATTACATTTAATCTATATATATTAAAAATTGACTAACGATTACACAGGTGATATACGCAACTTTATTATGATGTTACTGAGGTAATTGATTATGATCTAGATTTTTTTTTCAAATATAAAAGAAAATTACTTTAGTACCCATTTTTTCCTTTGCTACTGATATCCAAATTAATTTATCAAATATTTAATATCTGTTAGTTTTATTTTATAAATTTTTTATCATTTATTGTAAAAAAATAATAATAATAAATATTTGATAAAATTAACTTGAGAATCAATACTTTAGAAAAACCTAAGGTAACATAACAATACTAATATAGAAATCATTGATAGGTGAGGTGGCGTGCCGTATTCGTCTGAATCTCTCTTTGTCCATAAATTCATTCAATTCGTACACAACTTTTTCACAAGAGATTGACTCATGAGTAAATTTGGTTAAACTCATTTAACTTGCACATTAAATAGAAGAAGTTGGATAACCTCACATTTAAATGAACTAACATTAGCAAAACTCAAATTTTGCTAAACGTGGCGTCATAATGAGAAAAATGCTATCTTAACAAGATTTCATTTCTAAACTTTGAGAAGAAAATTAAGGTGAAAACTAGAGAAAAGATGATTTTGAGAGAAAGAGATGAATGTACTGTAGAATAGTTATAATTTTAAGCAAGTCAAGTACTTTTATTGTGAAAGGTGAGAAAATTAAATATTTATTTATTTATTTATTTTAATAAAATTACCATTCATAATGTCTCTGTCAACCTTTCTACTTTAGGTGAAAATCAAAGGTGAGACACTTTCTGCCTTTGATGCTTGCTTGTGATTCAACTAAGCACGACAGCAACACCACGGCACCCAAAACGCTGCCACTCGCCTCCGCAGTGCACAAAAGCACCCTTTGACCCGCTGCAGCAGACAGCACGCCTTTTTGTTGGCAGCAGCAGAGAACCGTTATCTTTTATTTCTTTCTTTTTTTTTTTTTTTTGCTTATTTAATTTCTTATTTACCGTTCCTATCCCTTCCTTTTGTTTTGGTTTTACTTTTAGTTTAATGCATTGCTTAAGTTTAGTAACCGCATCATCTTTCCTTTTTTTTTTTTCCCTTTATTTGCTTTTATTTCTTTTGATCACTCATCATATTAGTTTTTTTTTTTTGGATAATATATCCTTCGTATCATATAACTTTCCCATTTCTTTTAATTTGTTTTATCATTTACTCGATAACGCATTATTTGCTTTTCTTGTTTTTTTTTTTATTGAATTCTAGTTTATCTTTTTGTATATAATTCATTCTTTTAGCTCATTTGACTTTTGCTTAGAGTTAGTCGATTGGATTAAGTAGTTAATAAAGATTAAAATAAATTATTGTCTGGTTGGCGACAATTGTGGAGTCATGCATTTTCTTGGCTTTTTTGAGATAGTTATATGACCTTATGTCATATTCAATCTGGCTTTGAATATATTATCATATTTGCTTGTTTAATCAAGTCAAATAAATTTAAAATCAAAGAAACAATTGGTAGATGAGAAAAGAAAACTGGGATGTAATAATAACAAGAAGTAAAATATTTGAGAAGGAGTATATGGAAAACGTGAGAGGATACGTGCTACTAGCCTCAACTTCTTCCTCTGTCTTGGACTCTTAAAATTACTAATGAGATTTAAGAGTTACATAGTTTTTTTTAATCAAAGTGTGTCTATAACTCCGCGTAAAGTTGGATATTTGCTATGTAACTATTTTATCTAGCGATTTTTTTTTCTGTGATTTTATATCTCAATGTTCATCTATTTTATATATTATATTTTTATATAAATTAATTTTCATAATGCAGATACAAAAATTACAAGGAGTTATGCGCTAATAAATGGAGTAAATTCATTTTTTTTAAAAAAAAGAATGATTTGTCACTTTTCAAACAACACAACGATGAAAAGTGAGAACACATGATAAATTGTAATTTCTCATTTTGGGCCATCATAATGTCTCCCCAGATACTAATTTTACTTGTAAGGCAAGAACTTAATGTCTCTCGTTGGGCTAGCTCTTGAATCATAACACCTAACAATGAAAGCAAACCAAACCCATTTTAGCCATAAATTATTTCTCCACCAGTTAACTTTTAAAATTTTTATTTTTGTTTCTCAATATATTTATGCTAATTCAGACCTTACTAAGAGTAAACCTATTGGGTTCACATTCTTCGATAAGGTTTAATCCGTATGATGTAATTTAAGGCAATACATGGCTATTTGGTTTGAAAAGAAAACTTGAAAGATAAGGAAAATTCTAACAACAACAATTTCCTTTCTCTTAATATAATATCTGCGCTTGAAAAGTAAACTGTGGTTCAACTGCATCAAAATTTCACCACTTTGCACAGGAATTCATGAGCATTCATGACACCATATTTTAGATAGAGTTAAATTGACAGTCTAAGGGTAAGGTCTTGAAGATGGAAGCATTTAGAAAAACAGAAAATGCACTCTGAGTGAATTGGTAATGCTGCATAAATTGATCCACTCGTCCAACAAGTTCACACCTAACCCGATCAAACAACTCAAGGTCTTCTGTTTTGAATCTATATGACCTGCATTTGCTTCCAGGCATTTTAGGGAAATGATTGAGCTCCGACATGCACTGTTCGTACAGTTTGGCTTAACAGATAACAATTTATCTCATTGCCAGTTTTGCTTTAACTTATGCAGTCTTTAATAGTTATCGATTCCTATAGTTTAGGAACAAGCAACGTGTGCTGATGTATAACATTAAGACGAGAGTCTAATTATGCACTGTTAAGAGTAAAAACTTAATTTTACTATAATTCAAATACATACATCCTAAAACAATTACCCTAAAGTTAATTATGCAAGTTATTTATAAACCTTAAGGCATTTACATTATTTGAAGTTAAAATAATATGAGAAATTAAACAAAAATATTCACAATTTTGGCTTGCTCAAAATGCCTACATATCATCAAAGCAAGGAATTCATCTCGGGTCAATAAGATGTCACAACTCAGTTGACCTATAATTATTGCAATTAAAATCATGAAAACTGAATTTATATCTGATTGGTAAAAGTAGAAAAAATAAATATTGATTTGAAATAAGTTTTAAGGGATGAAACTCTAATAAAACATATAACTAACTGAAAGAAAAATCAAAGGAACACGTTCACAACTTATGATCCAGCGTCTACATGACTAGGGACCACAATAGCATATATCTATATTACTCTTTGCAGATTTCATTAGCCTAACGGATATTCCGAAAAAGAACCTTAGCTTACAATTTTGCAATAATATATACCGTAATAGATTATCAAGAATACCACATTCACCTTAAAACATGAAAAACTATCGGACATCAAGACCCAGTACGCTCCTCAGGCTTAACTCAAAAATATGAATTTGAATGCTCTTTAAAATCAAATGGTGTGGCAGGTGCACAATATGTAAAGATTCTTGCAGGGACTATACAAATCTCAACCACCTAATGCACACATAATATTCTTGTAACAATATTGATGATCCTTTTTCTAACCAGCAACACAATACTGCCCCTACCCAAATGCATACGAATTCATCCGTCCAAGGACTTGGGAGAATGAGAGAATAATGAGAGAATGGACAAAAGTTCCTCGGTAATATTGCTATCTATACCAACGCAGCAGTAACAATCAGCTCACTATCAATTACGAAAACTATGTATCAAAAAAAAAATTACGAAAAATACAGAATATCAATTATAAGTGAAAACCCAAATTAAATTTGTCTAAAAGTATCACTCTAGGGCCAGAAAATATCCACTAGCCCATTTACGCGACTTCATAATCCAAAGCCATTGGCCCTCCCTTGTGAAATTTTGTCCTCATATGCCAGCCAGGACTGCACACGAGGGATGGAATGAATTTCGGTTAGTGGGGGAGAGAGGGCAAGGCAGAGTAGCGTGACAAGCTGGGAGCAAGAGAGAGAAAAACAGAAACAAGAGGAGAAGAAAAAGAGAAAAGGTGATAGCAGGGAAGAAGAAAGGGGATTCAAAAGTCAAGAGGAGAAGAAGAGCACTCTCGTACAGAGAGGAGGAAGATGCTGAGAAAAGCTTGAAAAACTACAAATCCAGTGCAGCAAACGAAGGTAATGCTCGATCGATTCTTCCATTTTTTTTTTCGGTAATAGCTTATTGATTCTACCTACCATGCAAGGTCATAATGTTCTTCGTGTTTATAACTTTGTTCCTTAAAAGCATTGGCTCCACCATTGTGGTGAGGGAGATAATTTCTCAGTTCCCTGGTTCCATGGCCTAAATCTTCGGCCGCCAACTCCTCCTGTTTTCATCTCTCCAGAGGCTGCCAAAGAGCCCAGTCTAATGAAGCTCTGTGGTGTAGCTTCTGGTGAAGCTTTCTGAAGGAAGCATTTGTTTATAATAATCTTTTTACAATTTTGTTTATAACTGCAATGGTTTTTAGCCTTGATAATGTCCGGCAATCCGTTGGTCAGAATCTCATTCAATATAAAAAAAAAAAGTACTGTAAAAATTAACTTGGAGTGATATATATATATATATATATATATATATATTACACTATTTATTCAAAAATAATCTTTATCAATTCATTTATAAAATTACAAATAATTAATATATTAAATTTTAAATATGATAAAGTGTATATATATATATATATATATGTCTATGCGTGTGTGTGTATATATATATATATATATATACTGATCTTTCTCTAATAGGATATATAGTGGCCTTTTTTTTTAATTTTGCAACGAAAATTAAAGCACTCTATTTTAACAGTAAAATAACAATTTCAAAAGTGGGCTGTGGCAATATGGCATGGCTCCAGTGTACAAAAGAAGGCATTGGTGTGTAGGTGATAGGGTACGTGGTAGTATTACAATAATTACTTGGTTGCAATTGCATGGTATGTGTGTCTGCACAAATGTGGCATTGTTGAGGCTCAAGCTAAATGGAATGTGTTGTTCCTGCAAGCTCTTCATCATTCGACGCGAGCACATTCTAAAATTACATGTACCGCCTGATCATTGTGGAAATGACCAAAAAAGTTTTAAGAAAAAAATTATCATTAAAAAATTAATAATAAAAATTTTGTTATCTTTATGGTTTTCATCATGACGTTCTGAATTTCTGATACGATGCGGCTTGCAGGCTCGCTCCTCACTCCTCACGCTGCGGACACGGAGGCTAGCACACGGTACCCTGCTATCCCTTTCTATTTATGTCACTATCCACTACAATTACTTTATCATTTGTCACCATGTAAGACCGTACTTGAAATAAAATACAAAAAGGCAACTTTTCTAACTTAATGCTGGAAAGCAGAAAATTAAAAAACTCCTTTTGATCCGACAGAGACAGAGGAAGGGATAGGTTTCTCTTGTCAAGACAGACACAACATAATACGTTTATCCTAAGAAGAAGTGCCAAAAATGAAAGTTAAAGAAAAAGAAAAACTTGACTATATATAAACCACACTTTGACACTTAAAAATTTCACATCCTTTTATTAACATTAAATATGAGATTCTTAGTATACGTTTGATGTGATTAAAAAAATAAAATAAAATGAAACATACAAAATCTCTAAGTTTAAAGCATAAAAAATCTCTTATTCTCGTTCCATTCTATTCATTTCTCTCTTACTAAATATACACTTAGGTGTTGAAGGAGTAAGATATTTCTGTTATTCTGTATCATTTAATGGTAACCACATTAGCTTTATGAATCATTATTAATTAAATTAATTTTTTTAAAAAATAGTAATAACTCATAAAGTATGGTTATCATTAAATGACACAGAGTGAAAGAAATGTCTTATTCCTAGAACAGACATTAAATTTACCCCTAGATTTGTAATGTGTTATATCCAAACTTTTCTACAAATCTACAAGCAATCCTGGTCTCTTTTTGTCTCCTTCAAATGCTGTTCAAACAGCTTTATAAAAATGAAAAAAAATAAAAATCGTGTCATGTTCATCATGTTAAAAATCTCCACATCATCATATGGTTCTAACAGTCAAGAGTTCTAGGCAAATTAGCATGATTTCCAGAGTCGAGGGTGCAAATTGATGCAAATAATATTACAGGACTAAATTCAGAGACAAATGAAACTAGAGGGACCAAAGCCTTAAAACAATATATTCACATCAAATGTTGTCGGAGACAAGCTTAGCAAGATTGCCCAACTAGTAAATACAAATAGGTGAAAAACATTATTAAGTGCTTTATGTGTTAAATGTGGTTTACGCAAAACTACTTTCATAAGGAAGTTAAATTCCCAAAATGTTCCAGTAGTACTATATACAAGCTATAGAAGTGCTTCCATGATTTCAGCCATAGCCATGCTCCTGGAAGAAAACCAAAACCGAATTTCTCAGCAAGCAGAAGCAATGAAGAGCAAGATCTGACCAACAACAAAAATAATTCAGATAAGCAAGAAGTTGTGTAATTCTCAATCTTTAACAACTTTCATTAAATCAGTGGTCGTAGACTGGTAGTGGTGCCACAAGACAAATTTTACTAAAGAATCTATATAAACCTAAGAATGTCCACATAAAACAATCCGTACCACAAGATGAGGGAAAAAATTGTACAAGATATTGAGTTAAAAAGAGAAGAAAATGCTCACGGCACACAACTAAGCAGGCTAATGCTGCGAGCACACAACTACGCAGGCGGGATTTAGTCAAATTAAATTACCATATACATTTTTCTCTCTCTAAACACTTGACCTTTAAACTGGTTCTTGTCATCTGCATTCTACTACCAGAGCATTTTTTTTTATTATATCGATTTTTTTTTATTGGCCATTCAATTCTTTTTCTAATTGATTTACACACTCCCCAGTTTGCACTCTTTTTTCTCTTCAGATGATTGCAAACTAGTACAATAATTTGCCCCAATAGATAGCATAAGCATCATTAGGACTCAAATTTTTTTGGTACAATGTTTATTCAGTCTATTCATACATATTTTTGTTTTTGATAATGTGTTACAGGCTTTCATGAGTAAGAGAAGGAATAAGAATTTGCCGGAAGTAAGTGACATATTTTAATGCAATTTAATAGCATATCAAATTCTTATGCGTCACGTTAGTTTAATAAAACTTCAACAATTAACCAAACAAAAAAAGTAACTATAAAGTCACTACAGTGACTAACCATGTCTGTTATTAAGTTATATGGTCAAAGACTAATTACATATAGATGTTGAACTCAATGTTTACGTGGACAAATATGTATGTAATAACTATTAGCTCCATTTGTTGCTTATCATTTTTAATAATGTATTCTTGGCTATTGGTTATAACTTTGGATTAGATTTGATTAGACTTGTCAAAACGGGTTAATCCAATCCACCCGAGTTAGCTCATTATGAGTTGGTGACTAAGTAGGTGAAACCGGGTTTGCTCACTTCGTAAGCAAGTTGAAAGATGATCAACCTGACTTAATTCATCAAGGTTGGTGGGTTAAACAGGTTGACTTATCAAAAAATTAAAAAAAATAAAATACATTAAAACAAACTAAAAAATCATAAAATAATCATCGAAATTAAGTTATAAAATTTCTAAAACCATGTAATCGTCATTAAACTTAAGTTACATATTAATTTATAAGTCATAATTATCAATTTATATAAGTAAGAATCCAAAAATCCCAAATTCAACAACCCATGAGCTAACATGTCTCAAACCCGCTTAGCCCATGGATTAAGTGAGTTGGGTCAAAATGACCTGCATTTTTGTGAGTTAAATTTTAGATAATCTAACTTAGCATTTTGGTAGGTTGAGCCAAATTTACTCACAGGTCATAATTCATTTTAACAGTTCTAAATTTGACTTAAAGACTCAGTTGTTAAAATGCAAGCAATTTTTGGGGAGACAAAGATTTCTAATAATTTAACAAGTTAATTTAAGAAACTAAGTTGAATGTCGATCATTTATCCTCTCAGTTAAAATGAAATTTCATTCAAAATTTAGTTCACACCATCAACATTTTCTTTTCTTGTTATAATTTATTAGTAAAATAAAAAAAATTATGATAACAATAAGTATAAAAAAAAAATAAAAAAAAATTAAGAGAAAAAATATTATTAAATAGAAAGAAGAAATAAAAGAATAAGAAAAAAGAAGAAAAGAAAATTCTAAAATATCAATAAAAAAGTTTAACTTATAGAGTTCCTCTCCTTGGAGATTTAAAATCATGACCTATCAACTACCTAAAATAATAAATACATTACAATATCTAAGATTTACATCATCACTATGTACCACATAAATATTATTTATTTGAGCTAAAATTTTCAAAGGTATTACCAAATGACATAATTAAATTTTACACGACAAAGTAAAATCAATACTCTCCTTTTATATATTATAATAAATTGGTTGATGCTCTTTGAAGTTTGTCCCATAGAAGTAAAATATACTGTTTCAATATTTCATTAAAAAGTTTACCAACTAGTACCTCAGATAGTTTTCAAGCATATTATTAATTTGTTTTCTAAACATCAATATCTCTTTTTTACAATCACCAAAATTAGGTGGATTGTGTCCTGTTTGATTGGAGAAATAGCGGAGTTTTAAATCCAGTAAGGAGATCAAGGAGATGGCGGTAAGTTTTTATATTATATATTTAATTTTTATAATAATAATTATTATATATAAAAATAATTTTTAAAATGTCAACTTTCTTTTTTAGATTGTTGTTATGCTTTTGTTGCGTGTGAAGCAATTGAGGCTCTGCATCACATTAACACAGAATGCAAAGATCGGATAGTGCTTTCTCCACAAGACTTATACAACAATATTAATAGATGAGAATAAAGATGAAAAGAAAGGATTCACAATTCCTTATACATTTTTGTGGATTATAGAGAACGGATGCGTTTTAGAAGAGACATGCCCTTATCAAGGGAAAAAACAAGTATGTCAACATGAGCGAAAGGTATAATTTTTTTTCCTATTTTGATTTCATATTTAAAATATTTAAATTTTTTTTAATTAATATTAAAATATTAATAACACTTTTCATTGTTTATTGTTAATGAATTTCTCCAGGTTAAATTACGAATTGAAACTTCCAAATTAATATCTCCTAATCCTAATGATATGCAAGAGGCTGTTAAGAATCAACCCGTGGCAGCTCAAATACATTGGACTCCAGAGTTAGAAAATTTGGAAGGAGTATGTGCGATTTTTATTTTTATTTTAAAGAAAGTTAATTTACTTTTTTGCTTTAAAATTTATTATTTTTTTAATGTAATTATAGGATATGATATATTCTGGCCCTAAAGATGCATCAACCTTAGAAATAAATGACGCCGACGATGACAATAAACATGGTGTCCTTATAGTAGGATTTGGAGAGGTGAAAAAGGGAACTAAAGTGCTAACACGATACTGGATAATCAAAAATTCACATGGAGAGTCTTGGGGAAATGCAGGATACGGCAAAATCAATCAAGCAAAATGTCATGGTAAATATCTTATAGAAGCAGCATTTATTCCTCAAAATATAACATTTATTAACAGAAATGGTATACCGTATGAATGATACAAATATAATATTATGTAATGTAGGAGTTAGAATTCTTTTTTTAACACCTGAATATGTATACGAATTGACATTTTCCTTTTCATAACATTCAATGAAAAGTTTGTTGATATCTATATCTGTGTTATGAGCTTGAGTGAACCAAAATAAATCTCTTATTTTCTGCTATTCTTCCATTATCTTTTTAATTTCTCACATCATTCTTGTGCCTGCTATTGATTGCATGTTCTAATGTTGCTTGCTTTGATAAAAGCTAGTTAAGTTTTGTATCTATTAGTTAGCTTTTTTTAATTAATGTTTAATTTAACTTTCTTGCTAAATTAGTCAATTATATTTCCGCCACACTTATATTATAACCCTGTTCCTTAAACACTTCTATTATCAAAGTTTGTAAAAATTATATTTAGATTGAAATTATACTCATAATTTTTGTCTTAAAATAGAAGAGTTTCTAGTATTTGCACCGTTGAATGAACATGTTCTAAATAAATAATTTAGGTATCATTAATGTCATTATTCAATCAACTTGAGCTACGTGTTCTTTACCAGCAAGTGAATCGGATAATATGAACATTTCTTTGATGAATAAGTATACAAATTAGCACTTTTTCTTTATTTCTTTTAAGCAAAAAAATTTGAAAAATCCCCTTGTGTGCTTTGGTCCCAGATAGACGTTACACTTTTAGATTAAAGTATACACTTTTGAAGGTTGAAAGATTAAAGTTCACATTTTTAAAGTTGAAATATCATCATATAATTATATCACTCCTTATATTCAATGTTTCTTTACTTTCTTTAAGTTGAACTGTTTCAGCAGCAGTACTGTTCAATATCAATTATTTCACTTCTAAAATAAATTGCTCACCACTTTAGTCAACCCAATAAAAAAATTTAAATTCCTCACACTTGCCAAATATTCACTTCTGCACTGCACATACAATTTCAAAGCAACTTTCTTTGTCTCTTTTTCATATAGCCTTTATAAAGAAAAGAAAAAAAAAAATTAGTGTCACTTCTTTCATGTTGAGAATGGCCACATCATATGGTTTTATCAGAGTTTCAGGCACAACTAGCATGTTTTCCGTTCAAATTCATGCAATTCATATTACTTGACCAAATGCAGACATTAATGAAACTCGGGGGTCCAAGGCAGTAAAAACAACATTATCCATATCAAAAAGTTAGCACTGATGGTTCTTTTAAAAAGGAAGGAAGAATTGCTGGATGCGGAGGAATTATAAGGGGAAGTGAGGGTGAGTGGATTAAAGGTTTCAGCAGAAGATTAGAGTGCAAATCGGCAATAGAAGCTGAAGTGCAGGGAGCTTGGGAAGGAATTAATTTGGCCTGGAAGCTGGGCTATAGAAAAGTGGAGATGGAAATGGATTCGCGAGCAGCTGTCACGATGGTTAAGGGGAGTTCCGAAGGCAACCATAATACTAGCTGGCTGATGAAAGGAATAGGGGAGCTGCTGAGGAGAAACTGGGAGGCGAAGATAAACCCATCAGTACAGAGAAGGAAATAAGGGTGCGGACTGGCTAGTAAATTCTTGTAAAGCTCAGGAAATTGGTCTGATAATTTGGAACAACCCCCTCAAGAGCTGAAGGAGATTTTCTGTAATGATTGTAAGGGAGTTACTACTCCCAGAATAGTAGTCTTAAAGTTTGTTTTTCTAAGCCCCGTTGAATCACCAGCAAAAAAAAAAAAAATCCCATATATCCATATCAAATGCTGGGCTGGGACACGAGTTGATATATACAAATAGGCGATAAACATAAGTCCAAGTTAAAAATCCCAAAATGTTCCAGTGGTACAATATGCCACCTACAGAGACACTGTCGAAGACCAGAAGAAAAAAAAAAAAAGAAACACTGGCGCATTTAACAGAAGGGCTTCCACGCTTTCACCCACGACCATGCATCTGACAGAAAACCAAAGCCTGTTTCTCAGCAGGCAGATGCAACGGACCTATATTTCCTGCATAAAGGAATAAAGAGCGGGAGGAAGAGGAGAGGGGCCCACAATCAGATTGATATCGTGATTCAGTAAAGCATGATCTCAAACTTGCAGGAGACCACTAACCACTAGCCTGAGTTGCATAGTAGAATATACAGTTCCAAAAATTAGATTCTACACAACATGACAACAATCAAGCAAAATTTGAGATCTAAACAAGCAACTAATAATAATATCATTAATACTCATTCAAATCAGATGCCAGATATGAACAACCACAAAAAATTTCAGATGAACAAGTTGTGAAATTCTTCAATCTTTGACAATTCTTAATAAATCTATGGTGGTGCATAAAGACACAAATTTTATATTAAAAAAAAATCGATGTAATCCTAAGCAAGTCCACCACAAAAACATTCATAACCCGATAAGGGGGAAAACTGCATAAGATATTGAGTTTAAAAGAGGAACGGAATGCTCAAAAAAAATTAGTAGCTAACATCCAAACAAAATGACTGCATATAATAATTGCTATCCGACTTCAACAGCTGCAAATCATTACAAATACAGAAGTTGGCGTATAAACAAAATATCAGAAAATGACAACACAACAGAAACAATATTCTTCAAATCTTGCAATAAGATCTACCAGTGTTTTTTGGGACACAGGCAAGGCTGTAACCCCAGTGAACTGAGGTTACAATTTTTGAAAAACGAAAAATGGTTTAAAAATAAAGTTTATGCTTGAAAGTCATCAGATTTTGCTACGACTATCAACTGACTAACATATTAAATCACCAAGTGAGGCACTGGCCGATGAAAAATACGCAATAATATTGACAACAGATGGCCCAAAATTGATAAAATTCATTAGAACAATATGTCTTTCAAATAAAATTTGAGAGCCAAAAAATTCAAAAAACAAAAAACTGAGTTCAAGTTGCTAAAGCCAATATAGCTGAAACAGTGAAAACACGAACCCCAGCCCAAGACCTTAGGGCAAAAAACCAGACATCATTTTCAATTTTGGTATTTAACCCGCTTAAAGATTCAATACATGACACAGCCCCTTCCATTCCCAAAGTGAACAAAAGTATGGAAAGGGAGTCAACTGAGCAAGGCTGTTGGGTGGAACTTAATTTAACAATTGTGCGTTCAAGTAGAAAATGGGCAATTGCATTTTTAAATAGATTTTGTGAGTTGCGGCAATCAGGTGTAGGAGGCTAAGTTGTGGCAATTAGATTTGAAACCACAGGTTCTTTTGTCCAAGGAATAAAGTTGAAGTGTGTGATTTGCATATTGGCCTTTTCTAAATTGTGGCTCAAGGTTATTTTACAACACAATAATAGGCAACTCTTAAATTCGGTTCTTTAAAAAAAAGAACAGTTTAGGGCCTCATGGTTTTTAAGGCCAGGCTCCTTCAAACACGCGCATGCCTCTAGCACCTTATAATGCCTTCTAGGTTCAGGCAAGACACTCGCCTTTAGTGCCTTTCTGAAATTCTCACGGAATTCAAGGAAAAAAGGCTAAATCAAGCAAAGTCAGCAGCAAATGGCTCAACATAACTTCCTTATGAAGAGAGACAGGAAATGATGTTGAAGAAGGATATAAACAACTATGAAGCTGAATCTGATGATGACTTCCATGGATGCACTCTCCGAATGATTTCTATTTCTCTCATGAATGTCGGGTTGCCTAGCCAAGGGCTGGTTACCTCTTTTTGTTATGAATTTCAATTTTTAGGACTGCCATATCTATTTTGGTAGTGAACTTTAATCTTTAGATCTTTTTATACTTATTATCACGTTTTATCACTTGAACATTTTTCTGTTTTATTTACTATGAATATTATGTGTGATGCTTGACTAGTTAATTTATATGGCAAATCATTCTAAAATGGGTAAATATTTTACAATTTTCTTCTTTTTCAAATGATAAGCATTTCTTCAATCAGGGATATGGGCTTTTTGGCGCCTCTCGCCTCAAGGTGTTAAAAACCCACAGGTATCATTAGGGCGCTATTCAACTTTGACTACCTTGTTAAGGTAGCGAGTAATCAGGAGGTAAATCCCAAATTTTTCTTCAATTGTCAAATTCAACCCACTTTAAACTAAAAATTGAAGACATCTCAGGTGTTTTTGCAGCGGCTTGCCTCAGTACCTTTGGACCACAGTAGCTAAGCATGCTTTTGACAACACCAAATTTTACATTAAGACCATGTTTGATTTGGCGTATTGATAAAATACTAAAATGACAAAACTAACTTAGTAAAACTGGTAGCTAAAGTTTATGGATAACAATTCAAAGATACAGGAAGCAGTACATGAAAATCAGAACTATCATGAAAGGAAAAGGCATCAGCAGCACATAAAAGAACAAAGTGAACAGATTGGAACGAGGGCAAACGCTCATCCATCAATGACAACCTATGAATGAACAAAATTTGAACATATAACCAATAATGTGCATTAAGTTGTGAGAGCATTATTACTATGGTATGCTCGACAAACTGTCATCAGAGTATGCTAGGACTACCAAATGATTAACATATTAATTCACCAAGTGAGGCACTGGCCGAGGAAAAATAAGTAATAATATTGATAAAAAGATGGGAAAAAGAAATAAGAACACACAAAAAAAAAAATCAATAAAATCCATTAGAAGGATATGTCTTTCAAGTAAATTTAAAAGCACCGCCTTTGTATCTGAACAGAAAATATAAGCGCCAGCCAAAAAATAAAAACCGAATTTGCACTGTTAAAGCCGATAAAGCTGAAAACAGTGAAAACACAAATCCCAGCCCAAGAACTAAGGCCAAAAAACAGTTTAGAGATAAGAAAATAAGAACAATCAGCTAGCAGCATAAAGTGATTTACAAGAACCCATGAAACTATCCTAGTATACTGCCTCTACAGCCAATCTGTTGCTTTGATTGGGTTAAAGGCCAACAAATTTGCTGATGAAGCATGACCAATGCTTCCAAAATCCTAGCAGCCTTAATTAAATTCTGTTTCTTGAGTTCTTTGTTTAGGCTAAACTGCAGAAAACCAATTCAACTTTAATCCGCTCACAACAAACTCGAGGTGGTTTCAACTTTGGTATTTAACCCTTTTAAACTTTCAATGCCTAGCACATAGCCCCTTTTATTCTTTAAGAAGTGAAGGATTAAGGAAACAAGATAAACCGAGCGGGGTGTTTGGTGGACCTTGATTTAACAATTGTTAGCCTAGTTGAAACAAGTCACATTTTCAAATAGGGTTTATAAACTGAGGACATTGGATGGAGGAGGCTATCTTCCCAATGCTGAAAGGTTGAGTGAACTAATTTGAAGTGGGTGATTTGCATTTCGGTCTTTTTTAAATTGTTGCTCACAGTTATTTTATACTACTATAATCTAAATTTTATTTTCACAGCACAAAGTGTTAAAATTGAAGGAAGATTACAAAAAGAGCACACGTAGGCAACAACAAGTGTTCTGAGAGCATTATTACCAATGTTATGTTAGGTAGGCTTCATCCTGCAAAGACGGACCACGGGTTGCTCGTTCTTGTCCCTCTTCTTCCATACTTCGGCCTGAAAAGTACGAGTAGTGCTGTTGGGAGGATCAGCATCATCTTTTGCTTCAAAGGTAATGAAAATATAATCTCCCATTCACAAGTGCACTGGTGAACTTGACAAGATCTGCAAACTTAAAGTTTGTACTCTGAATAGGAAAAGATTGAGAAAAACGAACAATAATTAAGAGCATGAAACAACAGGGGCTTAACAGTGAACTGAGAAACAGGGAAAAAAAAATTAGAATTTTGAACCTGGTTTTCAAGATTGTACTTCTCCAAGGCACAATTGCAGAGGTGAATAAGAAGAGAGCGATTAAAGGTCGGTAATGCGGCGGGGTGCAACAGCACCTAATAAACCCGAATTGGGTGGAACGGGAATAGCATCGAAGTTCCTGTGATTCCAAATAAAGAGATTAAACAAAACCCCAAAATGAAAACCAAAGGAAGAATACGAGTTTGGAGTGTAATGTACATCAACGTTCCGAGACTGCTCCCGATACCGAGCAACGACCTCCTTCTGCTTCTTCATGGCCTCATTCATATACGTGAAGTTGCGAGTAACCACGAAGTAGGGCTCGCTGGAATCATCATACATAGAGAAGTCGCTCTCTTTCAATTCCACAACGTCTTGGAATCTGTCAGAAGGTTCCGTTTTCAGCCGCTTCCCTCGTTCTGCTGCTGTTGCCGGTGAGATTGCCGTCGCTGGCGAGAAGGAAAGCCATTGGTGTCTCGGAAGACGGAAACAGAAGAAAAAAGAGAGAAAACCGAAAACCTAAAAGCAACTCTGATTCCTGAATGGCAGGGGTGTAGATTCGTTTAAATAGATGGTGAAGATTTCGGAAGCCTCGCCGCGTTGCTTTCGAGCCCTCCGATCCCAAACACTGGCACACTCCGTCTTTAATTGAAACTAGTGCACTTGCACGGGAATTATTAAATAGAGAAAATAATAAAAATAAAAAATAAAAAATTTGAAATTCTTTGGATAAGCGTAAAGTAATTAAGAACAAATTTTATTTTATTGAATTTGTAACAGAATAAATAGTCAAAAAAAATATTTTAAAAAATTATTATTGAAAGAAAATATAATTAGTTAAAATTTAAAATAATAATTAATTGATAATATAAAATTGAATATTTTTATCTAAATTTGTGCAGTACATTCCGATAGATATTGAATAATAAATTAAAAAAAATTATATTTTATTGAATTTGTAACTTTAATAAATTAAAAGAAAATATAATTAGTCATATTTTAAGATAATAATTAATTGACAATATAAAATTAAAAAATCTCTATCTAAATTTGTCCAATACATTCATATAGATATTAAAAATAGAAAAAAGAGATAATTATCAGCGATCAATAATTTCTTCTAATCTAATAATCCCTATCATAAAAGATCTATGTAATAAATATGAAATCACCTATCAACTATATAAGATGATAAATATATTACAACATTTAAAACTCATATCAACATTACTTATCACATAATCATTATTTATTAAAGTCAAATGTTAAATTTTTTTCATATGATATAATCAAATTTTATATGATAAAATCAAATCACTATTTTTCTTATAAATATTATAATTGATTCAACCAATTGGTTGTTTTTTCTTTTCTCATCATAAAAATTAAAAACTATTTATCTCAAAGTAAATATTGTATAACCAAACTTTAAATCATGTATTACGGAAACATAAATTTTTACAGAGGCATGTAAATATATGAGTACTCAAATTGGTACTGCATATGTGTAAGTTGATTACATTTGAGTGTTTACGTACGCATAAGAATTTTTCATTATAATGAATTATATTGCAAAATAAAAATTAATATTATAATTATTTGTAATTTTTTATTTATATTTCATTTTGAAAACTCTTGTTAGAATAATATTTATAGTCCTATAAAAAATTACAATTAATCTATATATATCACAAATTGACTCACGATTACACGGTGATATATGCAACTTTAATATGATGTTACTAAGGTGATTGATTATGATTTAGATTTTTTTTCAAATATAAAAGAAAATTACTTTAGTACCCATTTTTTTCCTTTCCTACTGATATCCAAATTAATTTATCAAATATTGAATATCTGCTAGTTTTATTTTGTAGATTTTTATCATTTATTGTAGAAAATAATAATCAATAAATACTTGATAAATTAACTTGAGAATCAATACTTTAGAAAAACCTAAGGTAACATAACAACACTAACATAGAAAATCATCGAAAGGTGAGGTGGCGTGCCGTATTCATCTGAATCTCTCTTTGTCCATAAGTTCATTCAACTCGTATACAACTTTCTCAAAAGAAATTGACTCATGAGCAAATTTGGTTAAACTCATTTAACTTGCACATTAAATAGAAGAGGCTGGATAAGCTCACATTTAAATGAACTAACATTAGCAAAACTCAAATTTTGCTAAACGTGGCGTCATAATGAGAAAAATGTTATCTTGACAAGATTTCATTTCTAAACTTTGAGAAGAAAATTAAGGTGGAAACTAGAGAAAAGATGATTTTGAGAGAAAGAGATGAATGTACTGTAGAATAGTTATAATTTTAAGCAAGTCAAGTATTTTTATTGTGAAAGGTGAAAAAAATAAATATTTATTTATTTTAATAAAATTCCATACATAATGCAAATCGAGTGGCTATCATTCTAATTTACATTCAAATCACAAGGTATTCACTTGTGGGATTCATTATGGTGAAAATTTTGTGAAAGGATAAAACTAAAATTAAAAGAAAAAGGTCAAAAACATCTTTTTTTTTCCTTTTTTTTTGCATTTGAAGGAAAAAAAAATACAAAAAAAACGTCGTTTAATCTATTCTTTGTTTGTCTATTTCTCCTTTTTGTGTGTGGCTGGTAGTAATGTCTCTGTCAACCTTTCTACTTTAGGTGAAAATCAAAGGTGAGACACTTTCTGCCTTTGATGCTTGCTTGTGATTCAACTAAGCACGACAGCAACACCACGGCACCCCAAAACGCTGCCACTCGCCTCCACAGGCACAAAAGCACCCTTTGACCCGCCGCAGCAGACAGCACGCCTTTTTGTTGGCAGCACCAGAGAAAAGCGAACATAAAAAGGGAGAAAGGAGGCTAAGGCGTAGGAGGAGAAGGGCAGGAGAGGAACAAAACAGAGAGTGGAAATAGAGAGAGATCAGAGAATGGGGTCCGTGAGAGATTTCAAGAGGAGAAAAAGTTGATAAAGAGAGGAAAAGAGAAAACAGAAATTGAAGTGATTGGAACAGAGTTGAACGAAGCTGCCGGAGAAGAGACTTGGGGTGTGTTTAGAATGGTAAATTTTATAGTTTGATTTTATTTATAAATTAAATTTTTTGTTTAGAAAATTATAAAATGAGAATTAATATAATTTGAAAATTTATGAAAATTTATAAAATTTTAATTAGATTGATTTAGAAATCTCTTAAAAATA
>NSJW01000211.1:45961-98797 GCA_019955255.1 Castanospermum australe
AATATTTCTGTAAGTGCTCAATAAACTTAAAGGTATACCCTGATTTTGGATTGAGACGAGTATTTTCCTTAACCTAAATTTTATTTACAAAAAAAAAGTGCATTTTAAAAAAAAATTATGCAAAGGTGGTCTTAACCAGTGTTCTGAAAACCAAACCGGATCGGCCGGTTCAACCGGTCGGACCGGGAACCGGTTCCCTCACCGGTCCGAGTTATCTCCCAACCGGTGAGGTCAAAAACCGGTGAAGCGGTCTCAACGGTCAAACCGCGCCGTCCGCAAGGTTGCCCAGTTCAGCTTTTTTTTTTTTGAACCTTTGATGTTAAAACGACGTCGTTTGCCTCGGATTTACAAAAAAAAAAAAGAGCAAAACGTCGCAGGCCGCGCTGCTGCTAGGGAACCGAAACCACCGTGTGATTTCAACCGCGAATTCAGCCCCTCCCCGCGGAGTGGAAATCGCGCAAATCGACCATCGAGAACAGCGATTGGTGTGTTGGACAGATCGGGTAGAGGAGAGAGAAAGGGAAGGAGAGGGGGGCGACGAGACCAAAGAGCAAGAACCGAAAGACCAGGCTAGGAAGCGCGTCGAAACTCGAAAGACGACGAACCGTTCAGTCGCGTCGCGTCGCGCGCGTCACGAGAAACGACTTGTCGGGTGGTGTCGGGTCGTCGGATCGAGTCGTTTATGCTTGGTGGCGTCGGTTCCGTAGAAGAAGCGAAGCCGAAGACTGCAGACTGAAGAACAAAAACTGAAAGTGAAGAAAGCTGAACCGTTCCTGAATTTTCAATTTTGAGTTCTGACTTCCGAGACAAGTTTTTAGTTTTTGACTTTTCAATATTCAGACAGAATAATAAGATTTTAAAAAAGAAAACAAAATAAAAAAGGGTATTTCATTATTTGAAATTTGGGTTAATTAATTAATAAATAAATAAAATAGTTTAAATTGTTTTGAAGGAACGTAAGAAGGACATGTTGAGAGATTGGCGCGTTGTGATGCGAGTCAAAGTAGAGACAGTAAAATTTTTGTTTTTGTTGAAGGAAATGAGGAGTGAGACTGAGAACGATAATTTTATTATCTCAATAACTTATCTACAATACATTTTTATCCTATATTTTCTTTTTCCCTGCCTTATCTAAGGCTACTCACTGATAAGGCTAAGAAGTTTTAACTTTCTCATTTTTGTTTTGGTAATTAGTACAGTGCTTTGTGTAATATATTTTTATGTTTAAATAATTTTTATTGATTTAATTAATTTTATAATTTTTATTATTTTATTTATATATAAATAATTAAAATATTATAATTAAATTAAATATAATTATATTTAATTATCTGGTTGACCACGTTCGACCATTGAACATGAATCAGACCTCAACCGTTCAATGACCGCTTCAGTTTTTAAACCTTGGTCTTACAAAGTTTTAAATATTTAGTGTGTGTTTGGATTAAAGTTTGCAAACTTGATTTTATAAACTTGATTTTGGTCAGAAGTTAGTTTGAGTGAATTGATTTATATTTGAAAAAAATCACATAACTTAAAAGTAAAAAATAGTTACTTCAGACCAAATGAACTTTGGAGGTCAGAATTAAGTTTGAAAATTAATGCAAACGTCAAAATAAACAAAATAGAAAATTAACAAAAACTCATTTGAACATCCAAAAATCCATTTGGATGGAACAAATGCCCACCCAAACACACATTTATTGGTTGTTGCTTTTTATTTATAATTCAGAACTGCTTTCTTTCTTTATTTATAGAATATAAATATGAACTTGTGAATTTTTGAATTTCTAAAGAAATTTCATTATTACTTTTTATTAATAATTTTTATGTATTTTTACTCTTAAACTGCACTAAGAATTTTAAACTGTTTCAACTTTTTTGGTCATTTACTCTTATTTGGATGAAGGAGAGAAAATGAAAAAAAAGAAGAGAACAAGAAAGAAAAAGAGCAAATATAAAAAAATTATTTTCTCTTGTTGTGTTGGATGAAGAGAAAAGAGAGAAGTAAACGGAAAAAAAATTTTTTGTTTATTGTGTAGAAATGGAGAAAAAGAAATATATTAACATAAATGATAAAATTCCAATGCATGAGTTTTGGACAAGAAGAGAAAATGGGTAAAATATTTGCATAATTTTCTCTTTCTCTGATTTTCTTTCCTCCGTGGAAGAAACTTTTTTGTGAGTCCCATCTCTTATATTTTTCTTTCTTCCAGGGTTCTTGTCCAATCAGCAGAAGACAAAGTTGCTTAACCTACTTTTTCTTCCCTTTTTCTCCTCCCTTTCTCTACCTTCCAAACAACCCTTAAACAATTTTCTTTTGAATTTAAATAACAACAAAATAAACAAAATCATCATTGAAGCTATATCTTTAACGGTGATATAGTGACCACTGTAGGTCGTTTTGGAGACAGACATTGTCATAAAAGTAATAGTGGAGACTTTAATCAAACTTAAGTGCTACTTTGTCCCATTACACTACTCACGTTGCTCTGAAAAGCATTTCAATGGTGACATTTGTGCCACTACTAAATGGGTTTTTCGGTAAAAGAAAAATCATAACTAAATATGTAATTTTATCGATCCATATACTAATCTGACCTTGTTATAAGAATATACATTATAGTTTTCAAATGCAAATAACGTAGGGTTGCCTAACCAAGGGCTGGTTACCTCTTTTTGTTATGAATTTCAATTTTTAGGCCGCCATATCTATTTTGGTAGTGAACTTTAATCTTTAGAACTTTTAATACTTATTATCACTCTTTATCACTTTAACATTTTTCTGTTTTATTTTGTTATGAATATTATGCATGATGCTTGAGTAATTAATTTATATGACAAAAAATTATAAAAAAAATTATTATTTTCTTCTTTTTCTAATAATAATGCCTTTCTTCAATTAGGTATATACTTTTTGGTGTCTCTTGTCTTGAGGCGTTCAAAATCCACAAGTGCCTTAAGGGCATGTTTTGGGGAAATTGTTTCATAGAGCGTTCAAATGATAGAAGCATCGAGAAACACCAAAGCAAGCACTCAAACTATGATAAAACACTAAAACGCATAACACAAAAGGAGGATGTGCAAGCGATCGGTGAGCTTCCACATCCTCCAAGATGCCCCTAGGTGTCTTTGGAAACTACCACTTCCTATGACTTAGAAGGCTTCTTAGACTGAGGATGCCCATCAAAAAGCCTCTTATGCTCCTTGGTAACGGGCCCCCCCAGAGCAAAGTAATGCAAAGAGCATTGTGAGGATTCTTTTTGAGGAAGCATAAGAGTGGACCCCACTTTATCACCTGAAAGTCGTCATTTCCCTATTCTTATCACTACTTTTTAGACTGTCACTTACCAGCTCACTTGAAAGCGGCATCTCCCTGCCACCCTCAACCTTTACCCAAAACCATTAAATGCCCTGACAAGTAGTTGCCCATTGTATTCCAAAGGAAAACCGCCTCTGTCCTAGCATAAATACCCATGTTCAGGGACTTAGAAGGACATGTCAAAAAGAGGAAGAAGGGAGATAGAGAGAAGTCCCCAAAACACCTTGATTAGACCCCTTGAAACCCCTTGATTAGACCCCTTGAAATCCCCTGCTTATTCAAACCATAAACCTGCGTACCCAAACAACCTACCTGTTTACCCAAACTCTTCTGTGAACATTAACTCAGATAACCCAGAAAAGTCATGAAAGCACCCAAACACCTTTCATCCTTGTAGAGAGGCCCACTCATTAGCTCCCTCAGAGACCCTTGGGGCGATCTACTTGCCCTACTTACTTGCCCAGGGCACTCAACAAGTTCTATTCCAAGCTCCACGAGGTCCCTTGCTGCGTGCGTCTCCTAAGCGCTCCAAAAACCCAATATCTATCCCAAAACAAGGCATCATTCAACTTTGTCTACCTTGTTAAGCTACAGAGTAATTAGGAGACAAATCCTAATATTTTTTCCTCAATTGTCAAATTCGACCCTCTTTAAACTAGAAGCTAAAGACATCTCAGGTGTTTCTACAGCAGCTTGCCACAGTACCTTTTGTAGCTAAGCATGCTTTTGACAACACCAAATTTTACATTAAGACCATGATTTGATTTGACATATTCTAACTTGGTAAAGTTGGTAGCTTAAAGTTTATGGATAACAATTCAAAGATACAGGAAGCAATACATGCAAATCAGAACCATCATGAAAGAAAAAGGCATCAGCAGTGAACAGATTGGAACGAGGGCAAGCACTCATCCAACAATGACAAAACTATGAATGAACAAGATTTGAACATATAACCAATGATGTGCATTAAGTAGTGAGAGCACTATTACCATGGTATGCTCGACAAACGTCATCGGAATATATATGCCAGGGCTACCAAATGACTAACACATTAATTCACCAAAGTGAGGCACCGGCCGAGGAAAAATAAGTAATAATATTGACAAAAGATCTAGAAAAGAAATAGAACACACAAATAAACATACATGAAACAATAAAATCCATTAGAAGGATATGTCTTTCAATTAAATTTAAAAGCACCGCAATTGTATCTGAACAGAAAAAATAAGTCCAGCCAAAAATAAAAACCGAATTTGTGCTGTTAAAGCCAATAAAGCTGAACACTGAAAAAACAAATCCCAGATCAAGAACTAAGGCCAAAACCAGTTTAGAAATAAGAAAATAAGAACAATGAGCAAGCAGCATAAAGTGATTTACAAGAACCCATGAAACTATCCTAGTAATACTGCCTCTACAGCCCATCTGTTGCTTTTGATCGGATTAAAGGCCAACAAATTTGCTGATGAATCATGATCAGTGATTCCAATCCTATCAGCCTTAATAAATTCTGTTTCTCAAGTTCTTTTTAGTTAATCTGCAAAAAACCAATTCAACTTTAATCCGCTCACAACAAACTCGAGGGGGTTTCGACTTCGGTATTTAACCCTCTTAAGAAGTGAAGGAGAGTAAGGAAACAAGATAAACTGAGGGGGGTGTTTGGTGGAACTTGATTTGACAATTGTAAGCCTAGTTGAAACAAGTCACATTTTCAAATTGGGTGAGGAGGCTATCTTCCCAATGCTGACAGGTTTAGCGAGCTAATTTGAAGTGGGTGATTTCAGTTTTTTTAAATTGCGGCACATTGCCTCACTGAGTGCCAGGCACAAGTACGAAATAAAGGACTAGTAACATATTGAAAAATTGTAACTATCTTTTAACCACTCTTAAGTCTTTAAGAATATTAATAACATAGATTAGCTACCCAAGCATAATATTCATGCAAAACAAATTGAAGCAAATGTGTGATACAATTTGAGAAAGAATCAGTCAAATCCAAAAACAATGAGGCAGCCCTAAAGTTCATTTAAAACAAAAAGCAACATAAAAAAAATCTAGAGCACAGCATTGGAATTATGAGTTTCATGGTTGTCATCATTTACATCCCTTGTCAGGCCCACAGAAGACAAACTCTTGTTTTGTTTTTATAACAAACTGTTAAGCCAGAGACAGAGAGTAAGCAGGTGAGCAAATCCCAATTTTTTCTTTAACCAATCAATTGTCACTTTCAGCTCCTCTTTAAACTTAAAATCCAACTGACATTTCCAATGTGTTGTATTAATTTTTTAATAATTTTTTGTTTTTCCGCCAGCTAAAATATTATTTGAAAAAAGAATAGAGAATTTCACTGAAGGCAAGCTTCTGAATTAAGATGTCCCAACAAATGCATCAGAATGCAAGGAACTTCTGAGCAGCAGCTTGCCTGCGATTAACTTCCGACTACACTAGGCTAAGCATGCTTTTGACAACACCAAATTTTAACATTAAGACCATGGTTTGATTTGGCGTTTAGATAAAAATAATAAAATATAACTTCCTAATATTGAAGAGATATGGGCTAACTCATGACATAGATGATGCTGCAGAAGGGTCAGTGTAACTATTGGACAGGAAGTGATGTTGAAGAAGGATACAAAAACTAATAAGGGAGAAGATGAAAGTGGTAACATCTATGGAACTGAATTTGATGATGATTCCATAGCAATGAACTCATGGGCTGACTTCTATGTCATTTATGAACTTAGGGTTGCCTAACCTATTACCTTTGGCTGGTTACCTCTTTTTTTTTATATTTTAGGGCAGTCACATCTATTCTGGTAGTGAACGTTAATATTTAGACTTTAGAGCTTGTTATACTTATTATCATGCTTATCATTTGAACACCAAAGCTAACAGCCATCAGCAGCAGACATAGACATAAAGAAGAAAGTGAACAGACACAAGGGCAAATGCTCATCCATCAATGATAACCACTTGATGTGCTTCATTCTACACAAACGGACAAACGGGTGGCTCGTTCTCGTCCTCTTCTTCCACACTTTGGTCTGAAAAGTACGAGTAGTGCTGTTAAGAGGATCGGCATCATCTTTTGCTTCAAAGGTAATGAAATATGATAACCCGTCCACAAACTGCACGAGGGAACTTGACAAGATCTGCAAACTTAAAGTCTGTACTCTGAATAGGAAAAGGTTGAATAAAAATGAACAATAATTAAGAGCAAGTAACTACAAGGGCTTAATAGTGAAAGAATACGAGTTTGGCCTGTATGTACATCAAGGTTCCGAGACTGCTCCCTATACCGAGCAACGACCTCGTTTACTTCTTCATGGCCTTATTCATATACGTGAAGTTGCGAGTAACCACGCAGTACGGCTCGCTGTAATTGTCATACATAGAGAAGTCGCTCTCTTTCAGTTCCACAACATCTTCGAATCTGTCAGAAGGTTCCGTTTTCAGCCGCTTCCCTCGTTCTGCTGCGGTGGCCTGTGAGATTGCCGGCGCTGGCGAGACGGTAGCCATTGGTGTTTCGCAAGACGGAAACAGAAGAAAATAGAAAAAACCGAAAAACTAAGATCAACTCTGATTTTTGAATGGCACGGGTGTAGATTCATTTAAATAGATGGTGTAGATTTCGAAAGCCTCGCCGCGTTGCTTTCGAGCCCTCCGATCCCAAACACAGGCGCACTCCGACTTTAATTGAAACAGCTAGTGCACATGCACGGGAATTATTAAGTAGAGAAAATAATAATAATAGAAAATAAAAATAAAAAATTTGAAATTATTTGGATAAGCGGAAAGTAATTAAGAACAAATTTTATTTTATTGAATTTGTAACTTAAATAGTAATAAACAGAATAAATAGTTAAAAAAATATTTTTAAAAAATCATTATTGAAAGAAAATACAATTAGTTAAAATTTATAATAATAATTAATTGATAATATAAAGTTAAATATTTCTATCTAAATTTGTGCGGTACATTTAGATAACTATTTTTGTAACTTTAATGGATTGAAAGAAAATATGATTAGTCAAAATTTAAGATAATAATTAATTGACAATATAAAATTAAAAATTTCTATCCAAATTTGTGCAGTGCATTCAGATAAATATTGAAAAATAAAAAAAAATAAGAAAAAGAGATAATCATCATGATAAATAATTTCTTCTAATCTAATAATCACTATCATAAAAGATATATGTAACTGATTTATAAAATAAATATTAAATCTGTTGGAGAACAAAAAAGATAAAAAAGCAAGAATTTTTTAAATAATTAATATTTTCTTGTCAATAATTAATAATTAAATTTTATTATATAAATTTATTATGAACTTTGAATAATTTAATAAATTTTTTAATAATTGCAAATTATATTCAATTTAAATTGAATTATATATATATATATATATATATATATATATATATATATATATAAACTAAAAAAAGTCTCCGCGCTAAACATTTTAATTAATTGTTTTACTTAGAAAAACAAATATTATGTATAGTTAAGGCCAATACATTTAGATAGTAACTAAAAAATAAAATATGAAAATAAAAGAATGACCATCATATATAATATAGATTTATTAATAATTATTTATTTACATTTTATTATATAGACATATTGCAAACTTTAAACAATTAAATTAAATATTTTGACAATTACAACTTAGATAAATGAGTTTTTTTATTTAAAATGAATTATGATAGTTAGAAAAAAATTAGACATAGTTGATTGAGAACTTATTAAATACAAACATATACACAAATCTTTAAATTTCTTGTACACAATTAATTTTTACCTCTTGCTTCTTGGAAAAAAAAATAAAAGACAAAACCAAACAAAATAAGAAAAAAAAATAAAAAATCTAAATATATTATGAGACAATAAATATCATCGTCTATCAACCTATCTGAGATAATAAATACATAACGAATAATTTTATATCTTCCTAATTGATTCTTCTAATAATGAGATAACAAATATCATGGCCTATCAACTATATGAGACAATGCATATATGATGAATAATTCTATATCATCATAATTCATCCTTCTAATAATTCTCTTAATTACTAAAAATAATTTTGTAAAAAAATAAAATTATATCTCTCTATATTTAAAAATAATTGTAATTGTAAAATGTAATTATAAAAAAAATATATTTTTACAATTTTACCCTTTTTTATTTGTGTTCAATTGGTTATAAATGGTTTTTTAAAAAACTAAAAATTTGAAACCAAAGATAGGAAATCCCTTTACAATAGTATTGTTGAGATGATTTTTAGAATTAGTGGAGGAATTAGCTAATTCAACCTAACCATATCAAATGATTCATACGATCAGGCGATAAGCTAAAGAAAGAAAGTGTCTAGTTGAGGTTTTGCTAAACAATTATAGTTGGTAAAAGTTAATAAAACATAACTAAAGGGAAAAAAAAAGCTATAAAGTAAAGTAAAGGCATAAAGATAAATGTAAGATAAATAATTTGATTGATTAAGTGTTCAGAGTTTTACAATAAAGTACAAAATGACCATTTATAATGTCTAAACTAGCCAATAACTACTCCTAGCCCATTTGCCACGTTCTGCTATGCTCTTCTTCATGCTTCCATGGATATGCAGTAATGGCCAACGTTTAGAGAAGTTATTATGGCAATGTCAACTTGTTTCTTTACATTTTAGGAGTTGGAAGTACTTCCTTAGCTAACATAATAATTGCAAGACTGGTTGCGTTTTACCTCTCATCCCTATTTTTATAGGATTTTGATTCTCCAACAATTTTGAAGTGATTACTAATACTTGACCTGATTAAAACCCCTTCAAATACTATGTTAAGCAGCTAATTTATTCCTTTTGCCTAAAAAATAATAGATTTGGTTAAAAATGCAAGCCCAATTGACCCTTTAAGCCCAATTAGTGCATGGACCAGTTATTTACACTCTTGCCCAAAAAGCATGATGCAGACTCAGTTAATTCTTTCGAACAAACTTAGCTGATCTTTGCCTAATAAACTCATCTGGTCAATATTTGCTTTCATTTTTTAACTTGTCTCTTTTTGGAAACTACTGCAGACGTAGCCTATTATTATAGTGTGCAAATTGGGCTTAGCAACTAACTTAATAGTCAAATTTCAAGAAATTTAGACTAGTTCAGCCAGACATAGCCCAAATGCTTTGATCTAGCCAATTCTACAATTTTTTAGTGTCAACACTTTGCTCCCTACATCCTTTATCTGATGAGCATGTGAAGAAGATGTTAATCAGATCCAACCCACTTAAAAGAGGCTAAATAAGCCCACATTTAATTGAACTAACATTACTAAAATTCAAGTTTTGTTGTTACATTACTAGTTATTAACATGCACGTTGAGTGGACATCCTAAACCTCTTAAAGGAGAAGATGAACAATGTTACTTGCTAAATTGAATAAAAGATGTGAAAAGCTTATGAAATTATTAAAATTTAATCGTCACATTTTTTTTCGAGAAGAAGATAAGGAAGATTAAATTCAGCTGAGATTAATTAAGGAATGACAACAGATGGCTTAATTGACAGTTATTTGTATTATAATAAATTTTGGAATATACTTTTGTTTCATTATTTGATGAACTGAATGAAGGATAAAATTTTCTTAAGTTGTTGATATTTAATCATCTGTTTTTTAAGAAGATGATAACATCTCAATTTAAGTTATCAATTTTTACATTGAGAGTTGATAACGTGCCTGAACATTAGAGTAAAAAATATAGAGATGAAAAAACATTGAATCATGAAGTGAAAATCTTAAGAAATTGCTAAGGTGGTTAACAAAATATGAAAGAAGACTTTAGCATTTATGTATGAGTTTAATTTTAATTCACTACGGTACATTATTGTCAAATTATTAGAATAAAATAACAATTACTATTCCAATGTTTGAGAATCAGAATTAATTAAAAAAAAAGTAAGATTTTACAGCAGCATGCCTCAGTACCATATGACGACACTAGGTATATGTTTGAATTAGCTTATTTTGTAGTTAAAACAATTTACAATTAAATTTTTTAAAAAAAAATTTATAGAAAACAAAAAGCAATTTTTTTTCCTGAAAAAAGCTTATCTAAACATGCACTACTAGATAAGCATGCTTTTGACAACACCAAACTTTCATTAACAACACGGTTGGATTTGACATATTGGTAAAATACTAAAATGACAATACTAATTTAGTAAAACCAGAAGCTTGAAGGTTATGGATAGATAACACTCCAATACGTAGAAATGATTATCATCATGAAGGAGTCATCAGCAGCATGTAAGTGGACAGATAGAAACAAGGGCAAATACTCAATATTTCCATGGTGTTTTGGGCAGGTTTCATCCTACTCAACAAGACCTCGAGTTTCATGGGAACGTAACTCTTGTGCCACACTTTGGCCTGAAAAGTATGAGTAGCGCTGTTCGGAGGATCAGCAGCATCTTTTGCTTCGAAGGTAATGTAGTAGATTCCCCCATTAACAGGTGCAAAAGTAAACTTGACAAGCTCCGCAAACAAAAATTGTACATTCTGAATACGAAGAGATTGAATAATTAAGAGCATGGAAGTACAAGGGCATAACATTGAATTGATAGACAAAAAATGTAGAAACAAGAACAAAATTGAATTTCGAACCTGGTTTTCCTCATTGTACTTCTCCAAGGCGCAATTGCAGAGTTGAGTGAGAAGAGAGCGATTAACGTCGGTTATGGTGCCGGGTACAACAGCACCTAATAGCGGCACATTCGGAACGGGAATAGCTTCGAAGGGCTGTGATTCCAAATTAAGAGATTAAGCAAAACCGCAATAGAAATCTAAGCAAAATTCTACGAGTTTGGCGAGTATACGTACACCACAGTTGCGAGACTGCTCCCTATACTGAGCAATGGCCTCCATTTGCTTCTTCTTAGCCTTATTCATGTACGTAAATTTGGGACAAACATAGCAGATGAGCTCGCTGATATATCATACTTAGAGAAGTCACTCTCCTTCAGTTCCACATCATCTTCGGAGCTGTCAGAAGGTTCCGTTTTCAGCCGCTTCCCTTGTTCCGGTGAGGTTGCCGGCGCCGGTGAGGCGGTAGACATTGGAGTTTCGCAAGACAGAAACACAGGACAACTAGAAGGAACGGAAAACCAAAATCAACTCTGAATGGCACGGGTTTAGATTCGTTAAAATAACCCAAACACAGGTGCCGTCTCCAATTGAAATCAGCTATTGTATTTTTTTTTTTTCTCGAAGTGAAAACTAATTATTTCAAAATAAATATTGTACAACCAAACTTTTAATCATCTATCATAGTGAATGATATTAAAAAATGAATCAATAAAAATAAAATATTTTTTATTTTTTCATCTATTTTTTTTTTTGGTAAAATCTTGTGAGAATAATAATTGTAATCCTACAAGATATTACCACTTATTACAGATTATCTATACATATGACAAAATGATTAAAGATTACATGAATGATATTACAACTTTATTATGATGTTATGGGAATATGATCGTGATTGGTTGGTGAAAGGGCATGTGCCCCACTTGTCCCAACCTCCCTTCACCTTTAAGTTCATAAAGATCATTTTAAATGTTAATAGGATTGGTAATGGGAAGAGTTTTTTTCTCAATCCATCCTCAAAATAACACTCTTCACATCTTATAGGTAGGTAAAAATTGCTAAGCCTATTTGTTTATATTTTTCATTTTTTATTTTTTAAATAAACTAACTCATGAGCTAATATGATCTAACCCATTTAATTTGCATATTAAATAGAAGAGGCTAAATAACCCCACATTTAAATGAACTACATAAACTCAAATTTCGCTATTTCGCTATTACATTACTAGTTATTGGCCTTTTTTTTTCTCATTTATTTTTATTTTCATTGTCTTGTTAGAATAAGAATTATAGCCCTACAAAAAATTATAATTAGTTTTCACGATCACAGAATAATGACTAACGAATACATGAAGCTAGTGTATGCCGGATCTGCTTTACAACTGGTCCAGGATCTTTGCTTTCTCAACCTGTTGTGGAAGGAGACCGGTTGGAGGTTATCAATTCTCTCTTAAACCGAAGGCCAGACGACACTTACTTTGGTTTAGTCTTGGATGATAGTTGATGAAATTATATGTGAGTTTGAATTAGTTTATTTTGTAGTTAAAACAGTTTATAATCAAAATTTTATTAAGAGAAATTTTTTAAAAAAATAATTTTTTTAAATTTAATTTGTTACCAAACATGTACTAATTAGTTTGGTTTTGACATAATCCAAATTAAATTTTGATGGTCGAGTGATGTGTAAGATCCATTATTGAAAATTAATTTAGCATGTCGGTCTAAATTATATTATAACATTTTGCTACTTTAAGATATTTTTTTTTGTAAAATTCTTTATAGTATGCAGATCTAGTGGCTATGATTCTAATTTAGATTGAAATCTTGAGCTATAGTGAAGAAAAAATTTAGGAGGGTTTGGCATTTTTTGTGTTAGTGGACTAGTGAAGCAGTTAAGAAAAATGTTACGCAAACAAGGTATAAAATATTGGGGTTAACAGAATTTAAAGATGAAATTTGATCAGTTAATAGTGTATAGACTTATGTTATCTTTAAATTGTATATTGCCATGTGTGTAAAATTGCTAAAACATACTATTAGTACAAGTAAAATACGTTGGTCACTATTAAGAATCCAAATACTTAATTACTTACTGAATTATTTAGAAAAAACTATATTGATAATGAATAAAATTTAAGCTCCAGTTTTAAATGCATATATTATATAAGGTATCCAAACTTGATATTGATGAAGGGTTCAAAATTTTGCAACAGGATATTGTTGTGCTTGATATATGTGTATGTTGTAAAAAATTCAGGTGAACAAGAAATTTGAGCAATTCTTCAATCTTTGACCATTTTTATTAAATCAGTGATAGGTTCATATGACACAAATTTTCTAAAAGAATCCACATAAACCTAGGTATGTATGTCCACAATAAAAACATCCATACCACAAGATGGGGGGAACTGTACAATCTAGTTAAAAAGGAAGAAAATGCTTAAACAAATTAGTAGGCAACATCCGAAAAACTGACTGCATAGAAACAGTTGTTATCCGGCTTCCATGCTTTCAACCATGACTATGCTTCTGCCTCAAACGGCAGATGCAATGGACATGTTTTCCGGCATAAGGAAAAAAAACAAGAAAAGGGAGGGGGAGGGGTGAATAAATCAGGTTGATATGTAAACAAGCTACTAATGTCATCAGTATTGATTCAAATCAGGAGCAAGATTTAAGTCATCTGACCAAGCACAAAAAAATTCAGATGAACAAGAAGTTGTGTAATTCTTCTGACCAAAGGCGAGGAGCTTCTGCAGCAGCTTTCTGTCAGTACCTTTTGGCTACACTAGCTAAGCATGCTTTTGACAACACCAAATTTAACATTAAGACCATGGTTTGTGTTGAAAGAAGGAAGGATCATAGAAACTCTTAGTTTGTGAGAATGAGTCAGTGAAAATATATTGCCTTCTGTATCGGATTTTATAATACTTGTGTACAATAAAAAAGGAAATAATGTAATGATCCTATTACATAATCTACGTTATTCTAACATGATCCTAATTGATTCTAACAGATTCTTTACATATTCTGACAATCCTAATTGATTCTAACACTCCCCCTCAAGCTGGAGCATATAAATCATATGCACCAAGCTTGTTACAAATATAACTAATTCGAGGACCTTTGAAAGACTTTGTGAATACATCTGCTAACTGATCATTTGAATTGACAAAATTAGTGATAATGCATCTAGATAAAATCTTTTCTCGGATAAAGTGGCAGTCCACTTCTATATGTTTGGTCCTTTCATGAAACACTGGATTTGAGGCAATGTGCAGAACTGCTTGATTATCACAGATCAACTGCATTTGCTTAACATCTCCAAATTTTAACTCTTGGAGCAATTGTTTCAGCTATATAAGTTCACATGTTGCCAATGCCATAGCTCGATATTCTGCTTCTGCACTTGACCTTGTAACAACATCTTGTTTCTTACTTTTCCAAGATACCAAGTTGCCTCCAATCATCACGCAATAACCTGTGGTAGAACGACTATCTGAGGGAGAGCCAGCCCAGTCTGCATCTGTGAAACCAATGATCTGGGTATGTCCTTTGTCTTCATAGAGAAGGCCTTGACCTGGTGCTTCTTGATATACTTGAGTATTCTAATCGCAGCATCCCAATGACTATCACAAGGAGCTTGTAGAAACTGACTAACTACACTTACAGCAAAAGGAGATCTCTGGTCGAATAATGATAAGATAGTTTAATTTACCAATAAGTCCTCGATATCTTCTAGGAATCCGACAAGGGCTCCCCCTGTCCTGGTACAAAGCTTGGTGTTTGGATCCATAGGAGTATCTACAAGGTCGAACAATCTTGTCATGCCAGTTTTCCTCTAAAATATCAAGGGCATACTTTTTCTTTGAGAAATAACAATACCAGTAGAGGATTGAGCAACCTCTATACCAAGAAAAATATTTAAGGCGACCCAAGTCCTTAGTCTGAAAATGACGAAAAGAGGTGTTGTTTTAGTTGATTGATACCATCTTGATCGTCACCTGTAATGACAATATCATCTACATATATCACTAGAAAGATACTCTAATGTTGAGGAGAATGGCCGTAGAAAATAGAATGATCTGCCTCACTACGGATCAAGCCAAATTGCTGAATGACTATACTGAACTGTCCAAACCATGCTCGCGGAGACTGTTTCAACCCATAAATAGAATGATGTAAGCGACAAACTAATCCGGACTCCCCCTGAGCACAACAAAACTGGGAGGTTGCTCCATGTAAATCTCTTCAGCAAGTTCACCATATAAGAAGGCATTCTTAATATCAAGTTGGAATAGAGGCCAATGTCACATGGCAGCCATGGATAGAAGAAGTCGAACAGAAGCAATCTTGGCAACAGGTGAGAATGTATCACCGTGGTCTAAACCATATATCTGAGTATATCCCTTGGCTACTAGGCGAGCTTTCAAACGGTCAATCTGTCCATTAGGGCCAACTCTCACAGCATACACCCATCGACACCCAACTGTGGGCTTACCCTTAGGTAACGGAACTAACTCCCAAGTGCCACTAAAGTGTAAGGCTTGCATTTCATCTACCATAGCCTGTCGCCACCCTGGATGGGATAGTGCCTTACCTGTAGTCTTGGGAATGTGAAACAGATGACAAGGAGGTGACAAAAGAAAAATATGGAAAGGACAAACGGTGATAGCTTAAAAAGGTATAAATAGGATGAGGATTACAAGTAGAATGAATACCTTTGCGAATGGCAATTGGCGGACTAGCGGGAGGCAGGACCTGGAAAGATAAAGGTGCTGGTTCAGGGCTAGAGTCTATCAGTACCACCATGGAAGTATCGTGAAGTAGAGGAGAAGAAATGGCTTCGGTAGGATGTCCAAGTAAGGGAACAGGAAGAACATCAGACACTGAAGAACACTCAGTAGGAGAAGATGAGAAAAATGGTGACTCCTCAAAGAAAGTGACATCAGCTGAGGTGATATATCGGTTACTGTCTGGGTGAAAGCACCTGTATCCTTTTTGGAGACGAGAATAGCCAAGAAAGACACGCTTAAGGGATTTTGCTTGAAGTTTATCCTGTCCAGGGGTTAGATTATGAACAAAACAAGTGCAACCAAAAACACGAGGTGGAATAGAATACAATAGTTGAGCCGGAAACAGAATATGTGAAGAAATTTGATTATTTAAAACAGAGGAATGCATGCGATTAGTCAAATAACAAGCAGTGAGAACTGCATCACCCCAAAATCGTAGAGGGACATGATTATGAATAAGTAAAGTTCGTGCTGTTTCAATGAGATGACGATTCTTACGCTCAGCAACACCATTTTGTTGTGGGGTGTGAGCACAAGAGGACTGATGAAGAATACCCTGAGAAGCAATAAAAGAGGTAAAAGAAGAAGAAAAATATTCACGAGCATTATCACTACGTAAAATGCGAATAAAAGTATTAAATTGATTGCGAATTTCAGCATAAAAAGATTGAAAAACAGAAAAGATCTCAGCACGACTCTTTAGTAAAAATAACCAAGTATATCGGGAAAAGTCATCAATAAAAGTGACAAAATACTGATATCTCATAGTTGTGGGAACATAACTAGGACCCCAAACATCCGTATGTACTAAATCAAAAGGGGACACAGCACGATTATGGACACTTTTGGAAAATGAAGTACGAATATATTTCCTAAGTTGACACAACTCACAATCTAAAGATGATAAAGACGACAATGTAGGAACCATTCGGTGAAGTTTGGAGATACTAGGATGACCAAGGCGACTGTGGAGGAGAGAAGGAGAAACAGCAGAAGTAAAGGCAGCAAGTGATGAAGGGATGGTAAGATGGTAAAGCCCGTGAGACTCACAACCTTCGCCAATCATCCGTCCCGTATCCCGGTCCTGCACATGAACAGAATTATTAATGAAAATGACAGAACAATGAAGAGAGCTAGTTAATTTACTGATAGAGATAAGATTGAAAGGACAACCCAGAACATAAAGGACAGAATCAAGAGTTAGAGAGGGTAGAGGACAAATTTGACCAAGACCTTTAGCCATAGTTTTAGAACCATTGGCTAAGGTAACCATAGGGAGGGAAGTTGAATGACAAAGATGAGAGAAAAGACTAATGTTACCAGATATGTGATCAGAGGCACGATAATCCAAAATCCATGGACTAAGGGAAGAATGAGTGAGGCAAGCAACAGAATTACCAGTTTGAGAAGCGGAGGCAGAGGTTGATGACTGAGCAGCCTTATACGCTAGATAACTTTCATAGACAGCAGTTGGGATAGTGACAGTGGACACGTCCAAAGAGTCAGATGTCGGAACTGAAGAGTCTGATTGAGCAATATTAACTGTGCGAAGGGGTTTCCCATGGAGTTTGAAGCAACGTTCACGAGTGTGGCCAAACCTTTGGCAATAATTACACTGTGAACGTTGACCTTTGCCACGACCATGAGACCCAGAACTGGCATCAGCAATGGTGGACATGATAGGCACAAAATGGAAGATCACGAACCCTGTGGAAAGGGCTGGATCTGGCCGAAAAATCCACAAAGAAGTGGTCGGCTGAAACAGCAGCCGAAAAGAGGGCAAAACGCGCTCTCACGCGTGCTAAAACACCTGCTGGACGAGTTCCGGTGACCAACGCGTGCAGGCGCGTCGGAGCTCCGATGACTGCGCCACTCAAGGGATGGGACAGGTTCTGGGAGACGCACGTCGTGGTCGGGTCAGTTGCCGGAAAAACACACCTCAGATGCGTAGATCTGAGATGGAAACTGCAGGAGGAGAGAGAAAAAAAAATTCCGGAGGGCTGTGATCTGTGGGAGGCCGCGGCTAGAGCAGAACACAGAACCGTGGTTGGAGCATAACCACCATGACTTGAGCAGAACCACCACGCGCGATTGGAGCAGAATGCCTATCAGATCGGCTAGGGCTCTTGGTGTGTTCAGGAGGAGGGCTTCGGATGAGATAGTGAGAGAGTAAAAAAAAAAACTGACTGCAAAGAAGCGAAAAAAAATGTGGGTTTCTATCCCTAGACTCTAGATACCATATTAAAAGAAGGAAGGATCATAGAAACCCTTAGTTTGTGAGAATGAGTCAGTGAAAATACACTGCCCTCTGTATCGGATTTTATAATACTTGTGTACAATAAAAAAGGAAATAATGTAATGATCCTATTACATAATCTACGTGATTCTAACATGATCCTAATTGATCCTAATTGATTCTAATAGATTCTTTACATATTCTGACAATCATAATTGATTCTAACAGTTTGATTTGGCATACATGTAAAATGCTAAAATCTAACTTCCTAATATTGAAGAGAGTGATGAGGCTGATTCGGATGAGACAGGAAGTGATGTTGAAGAAGGATACCAAAACTAATGAAGGAGAAGATGAAAGTGATGACATCTATGGAACTGAATCTGATCTAATGATGATTCCTTGGCAATGGACTCATGGACTGATTTCTATTTCTTTTTTGTCATGAATTTTTGGTTTTAGGGCAGCCATATCTATTCTGGTTGTGAACGTCAATCTTTATACTTTAGAGCTTGTTGTACTTTATTTTCATGCTTTATCACTTAAACTCCAAAACACGTACAAATGAGAACCATTATGAAAGAAAAAGCTATCAGCAAAGAGACAGAAACAAGGGCAAATGCTCACCCATCAATGGTAACCACTACACCACTAATCGGGTTTAAGTTGTGAGAGCATTAATTATTACCATGCTATGTTAGGTAGGCTTCATGCCACACAAACGGACCACGGGTTTCTGGTTCTTATCCCTTCTCTTCCACACTCTGGCCTGAAAAAAGTACGAGTACTGCTTTTGGGAGGATCAGCATCATCTTTTGCTTCAAAGGTGATGTAATATACTAACCCATCCACAATTGAACGAGTGACCTTGGCAAGATCCGCAAACTTGAAGTTTGCATTCTGAATAGGAAAAAGGTTATAAAAAAAAGAATATTAATTAATGAAAATATGAAACTACACCGGCTTAACAGTGAATTGAGAAACAGCACGAAAAAAAAACAAAAGAAATAGAATTTTGAACCTGGTTTTCAGCATTGTAGTGCTCCAAACGCGCAAATTGCAGAGGTGAATAAGAAGAGGGCGCGATTATTGTCAGTCATGCGGTGGGGATGAACAGCACCTAATAAACCCGAATTGGGTGGAACGGGGAATAGCATCGAAGGCCTGCGATTCCAAATCAAGAGATTAGAAACCCCAAAACAAAACCCAAGGAAGAATAAGAGTTTGGAGTGTACGTAAACATCAACGTTCCGAGACTGCTCCCTGTACCGAGCAACCGACCTCGTTTTGCTTCTTCATGGCCATATCATATACGTGAAGTTGCGAGTAACCACGCAGTAGGGCTCGCTGTAATCGTTGTACATGGAAAAGTCACTTCTTTCAGTTACACAACGTCTTGGAACCTGTCAGAAGGTTCCGTTTTCAGCCGCTTCCCCGTTCCTCCGCGGTTGCCGGTGAGGTTTTCCGGCGGCTGGTGAGACCTGAGCCATTCGAGTTTGGGAAGACGGAAACACAAACAAAAGTTACAAAACAGAAACAACTCTGATTTCTGAAAATCTCAAATCTCGATGATACGGATTTACATTGGTTTAAGTAGTGGATGTTGCTTTTGGCGACCGATCTTTTTATTTTTATTTTTATTTTTTGTAATTTTACTAATTTACCGATCTTTTTATTTGTTAAGAAGTATTGTGAATTAGTCAAACTCGTCATTATCAAAAATTCTTTCTTTAACTATAGTACAATTTGACATGCCTTACCTTCTCTTAATTTTTTTTAATGATTTTTATGTATTTTATTTTTTTAATATCATTTCTTATAAACTAACTTTTTAATATTTTTTAATTTTATTTATTGTCTTTTTTTAAATTTTTTTATTTTCACTGCTTTTTAAAAAAAAATTCATCTCTCATACTTTTTTTAATCATATTATTTAACTAAAAGGTAGTAAAGTTAGCATGTTCATTCAGTCAAAAAAAAAGTTAGAATGTTTATAAATTAGTTAAACTAATTGTAGTAAATGTTTATATACCTACAAAAGAAATTGTAGTAGATGTTCATACTTACTTAACCATGCATTGAAATTGAAAATAAATTTTATGCGATACTTTTTAGAATGATATATCAATTAAATGAATTATGCTATTGAATTATATTTATTTTTTTAGATTGAAAAATCATTAGACAAGGTCTCCTTTTCTCGCATGTCACTTACTCCATTTGATACAATGAGAGCTAAAGGCATTCTATTTTACATATTAAATTGTATCTATCTCACAGAAGGAGCAAAAATTAATTAAAAGTTATAATTTGTGAAATTATAAAATATTGCAACTACTGTAGTACTTAAATAAGTATATTCAAATTTCACATAAGTATGTATGTTAAATTATGTTAGATTATTACGCCTGTTTCAAGTTTAATATCATATGTATTATTGACATAAGTTTAAATTATGTTTTATTTTTACTTGCAGGTGCAAATTAGGAAGCCGATTTTGTTCATCTTTGTTTAAATTTAGTGATTGACTTAGATAACTTTTTTCTTGGGAACAGTTAAACAATACGTACAATTATATATGCATCAATTTGATTTCTTTATAATATTGAGATTGTTCTAAGACTTGATTTTATTTTTAATATGAATGGACATGTTTCATTTTAATTTAATTTTTAAATATATTTATTTTTTAATATATATACAATTTGAAATGTGAGCAAATAAATTTAAAAGATAAATTATGCTTTAAAATAATTATGTCAAATTTTATCCACCGCCGGATTATTGTAATTAGAAGAACTATCACAATAGAATTTTATCGATGAAATGTATATGTTGGCATAGGTTTTACATGAAATTATAACTGTAGGTAAATATTAGTGTTTTAATTATGGTTTTACTTATTATCACTAAAGCCTATAGTGATGTAATGAAATTTGTAGGTAAATGTTTAGGTGTTTTACTCACAGACAAAGCGTGTGTCACTAAAGCCTCTAGTGATGGACCAAAAATTGGTGGGTACAACAAATTAAATCTCACAGAAGGAATTGTGCGTCGGTATAAGTTTTTGGGGCTATATCCATGGCTTTTAGACTTTTAGTGTAGGTAGTCACATTCCTTGCATTGTAGTGGCTGATTAAAGATCTAAATAAGCAACTAATAACATTAGTACTTATTCAAATCAGATCCAATTTCTGACAAAACCACAAAAATTTCACGTGAATAAGAAAGTTGAGTAATTAATTCTTCAATCTTTGACAATTCTAATTAAATCAGTGATAGGTGCGTATGATGACACAAATTTTCTAAAAGAATATCTATGTAAACCTAGGTATGCCCACAATAAAACATCCATACCTCACAACACGGGCATGGGACGAAACTGTACAAGATAATTAGTTAGAAAGGAAGAAAATGGTCAAAACAAATTAGTAGGCACCATCCAAAAAATGACTGCATAGAAACAGTTGCGATCCGGCTTCCATGCTATCAACCATGACTCTGCTTCTGGCAGAAAACCAAAACCAATTTCTCTCAGACAGCAAATAGATGCAATGGACATGTTTTCTGCATATAAGGAATAAAAGAACAAATTAAAAAGAGAGAGAGAAAGAGAGAGGGGGGGGGGAAGGGGGGAAGAATGATATCTAAACAAGCAACAAATATCATCAGTATTGATTCAAATCGGAAGCAAAGATCTGAGTCATCTGACCAAGCACAAGAAAATTCTCATGAAAAGAAGTTGTGCAATTCTTCACAATTCTTATTAAATCAGTGATAGGCGCATATGAAACAAATTTTCTGAGATAATCAATGTAAACCTATGTATGTTCAACAAAAACTCCACACCACAAGATGGAGGGAAAACTGCATAAGATAATTGGTTAAAAAGGAAGAAAATGGTCAAGCAAATTATTAGTTAATATTGAAAAAATGACTGCATTTAATAGTTTCTAGCTACCAGCTTCAGCCACTGCAAATAAACAGAAGTAGGCATATAAAAGATTACCAGAGAACGACAAGACAACAGACATAGTTTCTTCAAATTAGAGTTAGAGTGTGTTTGGAATAATTAAAATTAAATTAAATTGAATTGAAAGTTAATTCCTATGTTTGGAACTCATTATAAAAATATGATTTGAATTGATTTAGAAATCAATTTTATGTTTAGAATACACTAAAAAATTTTGAATTAATTTTATTTTAAGAAAATTACATTTTTATCTTACAATAATATGATTATTCTATCTCTATAAAGATAGAATAGTAGAGATAGACTAGTATCCACTCAAATTTTTCATTTTTAAGAGGATTTCTAAACCAACCAAATTAAAATCTATTCAATTTTCAAATTATATTAATCCTTATTTTATAATTTTTCAAAGAAGAAATTTGATTTTTAAATGAAATCAAATCTTAAAAGTTATCATTTCAACCAACCCTTAGGATTGCCTAACTTATGGCTGGTTAGCTCTTTTTTGTTATGAATTTTAATTTTTAGGGCAGCCACATCTATTCTGGTATAGTAAAAAGCTAATCTTTCGACTATAGAGCTTGTTATACTTATTATCATGCTTTATCACCAAAGCTACATGTAGCAAACACGTACAAATGAGAACCATCATGTAAGAAAAAGCCAAAGTAGTAGTAGACAGAAACAAGGGCAAATACTCATCCATCAATTAGAGCATTATTACCAATGTTATGATAGGTGGGCTTTCATCCTACACAAAAGGGTCTCGGGTTTCTCGTTCTCGTCCCTCTTCTTCCACACTTTGGCCTGAAAAGTACGAGTGCTGCTGTTGGGAGGATCCGCATCATCTTTTGCTTCAAAGGTAATGAAATATAATAACCCATTCACAAGTGCACGAGTATACTGCCTCTACAGCAATCTGTTGCTTTGATTGGGTTAAAGGCCAACAAATTTTGCTGATGAAGATGACCAATGCTTCCAATCCTAGCAGCCTTATTAATTCTGTTTCTTGAGTTCTTTGTTTTGGGCTAAACTGCAGAAAACCAATTCAATTTAATCGCCTCACAAACAAACTCGAGGTGGTTTCAACTTTGGTATTTAACCCTTTTTAACATTCAATGCCTAGCACATAGCCCCTTTTATTCTTTAAGAAGTGAAGGATTAAGGAAACAAGATTAAACCGAGCGGGGTGTTTGGTGGACCTTGATTTAACAATTGTTAGCCTAGTTGAAACAAGTCACATTTTCAATAGGGTTTATAAACTGAGGACATTGGATGGAGGAGGCTATCTTCCCAATGCTGAAAGGTTCAGTGAACTAGATTGAAGTGGGTGATTTGCATTTCGGTCTTTTTTAAATTGTTGCTCACAGTTATTTTATATTACTATAATCTAAATTTTATTTTCAAAGCAAAATGTTAAAATGAAGGAAGATTACAAAGCAACCAAAATATACTGCCTCACTGAAAAATTTAACTATCTTTAACCACTCTTAGTCGAATATTAATAACATAGATTAGCAATCCAAGCATAATAATCATGCAAAAAGTTTGAAGGAAATGTGTTATACAATATCAGAAAGAATCAGTAATGATTGTAAGGGAGTTACTACTCCCAGAATAGTAGTCTTGTAGTTTGTTTTCTAAGCCCCGTTGAATTCACCACCCAAAAAAAAAAAAACCCTATATATCCATATCAAATGCTGCTGGGACACGAGCTGATATATACAAATAGGCGATAAACATAAGCCCAAGTTAAAAATCCCAAAATGTTCCAGTAGTACAATATGCCACCTACAGAGACACTGTCGAAGACCAGAAAAAAAAAAAAAAACAAAAAAAAAAAAAAAAACAGAAACACTGGCGCATTTAACAGAAGGGCTTCCACGCTTTCACCCACGACCATGCATCTGACAGAAAACCAAAGCCTGTTTCTCAGCAGGCAGATGCAACGGACCTATATTTCCTGCATAAAGGAATAAAGAGCGGGAGGAAGAGAGGAGGGCCCACAATCAGATTGATATCGTGATTCAGTAAAGCATGATCTCAAACTTGCAGGAGACCACTAACCACTAGCCTGAGTTGCATAGTAGAATATACAGTTCCAAAAATTAGATTCTACACAACATGACAACAATCAAGCAAAATTTGAGATCTGAAACAAGCAACTAATAATAATATCATTAATACTCATTCAAATCAGATGCCAGATATGAACAACCACAAAAAATTTCAGGATGAACAAGTTGTGAAATTCTTCAATCTTTGACAATTCTTAATAAATCTATGGTGGTGCATAAGACACAAATTTTATATAAAAAAAAAATCGATGTAATCCTAAGCAAGTCCACCACAAAAACATTCATAACCCGATAAGGGGGAAAACTGCATAAGATATTGAGTTTAAAAGAGGAACGGAATGCTCAAAAAAAATTAGTAGCTAACATCCAAACAAAATGACTGCATATAATAGTTGCTATCCAACTTCAACAGCTGCAAATCATTACAAATACAGAAGTTGGTGTATAACAAAATATCAGAAAATGACAACACAACAGAAACAATTTCTTCAAATCTTGCAATAAGATCTACCAGTGTTTTTTGGGACACAGGCAAGGCTGTAACCCCAGTGAACTGAGGTTACAATTTTTGAAAAAAAGAAAAATGGTTTAAAAATAAAGTTTATGCTTGAAAGTCATCAGATTTTGCTACGACTATCAACTGACTAACATATTAAATCACCAAGTGAGGCACTGGCCGATGAAAAATACGCAATAATATTGACAACAGATGGCCCAAAATTGATAAAATTCATTAGAACAATATGTCTCTTTCAACAGAATTTGTTTCTCAAACAGAAGAAACAAGCAGCCAAAAAAAAATCAAAAAACAAAAACTGAGTTCAAGTTGCTAAAGCCAATATAGCTGAAACAGTGAAAACACGAACCCCAGCCCAAGACCTTAGGGCAAAAAACCAGACATCATTTTCAATTTTGGTATTTAACCCGCTTAAAGATTCAATACATGACACAGCCCCTTCCATTCCCAAAGTGAACAAAAGTATGGAAAGGGAGTCAACTGAGCAAGGCTGTTGGGTGGAACTTAATTTAACAATTGTGCTTCAAGTAGAAAATGGGCAATTGCATTTTTAAATAGATTTTGTAAGTTGTGGCAATCAGGTGTAGGAGGCTAAGTTGTGGCAATTAGATTTGAAACCACAGGTTCTTTTGTCCAAGGAATAAAGTTGAAGTGTGTGATTTGCATATTGGCCTTTTCTAAATTGTGGCTCAAGGTTATTTTACAACACAATAATAGGTAACTCTTAAATTCGGTCCTTTAAAAAAAAGAACAGTTTAGGGCCTCATGGTTTTTAAGGCCAGGCTCCTTCAAACACGCGCATGCCTCTAGCACCTTATAATGCCTTCTAGGTTCAGGCAAGACACTCGCCTTTAGTGCCTTTCTGAAATTCTCACGGAATTCAAGGAAAAAAGGCTAAATCAAGCAAAGTCAGCAGCAAATGGCTCAACATAACTTCCTTATGAAGAGAGACAGGAAATGATGTTGAAGAAGGATATAAACAACTATGAAGCTGAATCTGATGATGATTCCATCGGATGCACTCTCCGAATGATTTCTATTTCTCTCATGAATGTCGGGTTGCCTAGCCAAGGGCTGGTTACCTCTTTTTGTTATGAATTTCAATTTTTAGGACTGCCATATCTATTTTGGTAGTGAACTTTAATCTTTAGATCTTTTTATACTTATTATCACGTTTTATCACTTGAACATTTTTCTGTTTTATTTACTATGAATATTATGTGTGATGCTTGACTAGTTAATTTATATGGCAAATCATTCTAAAATGGGTAAATATTTTACAATTTTCTTCTTTTTCAAATGATAAGCCTTTTTTCAATCAGGTATGGGCTTTTTGGCACCTCTCGCCTCAAGGTGTTAAAAACCCACAGGTATCATAAGGGCGCTATTCAACTTTGACTACCTTGTTAAGGTAGAGAGTAATCAGGAGGCAAATCCCAAATTTTTCTTCAATTGTCAAATTCAACCCTACTTTAAACTAAAAACTAAAAGACATCTCAGGTGTTTTTGCAGCGGCTTGCCTCAGTACCTTTGGACCACAGTAGCTAAGCATGCTTTTGACAACACCAAATTTTACATTAAGACCATGGTTTGATTTGGCGTATTGATAAAATACTAAAATGACAAAACTAACTTAGTAAAACTGGTAGCTAAAGTTTATGGATAACAATTCAAAGATACAGGAAGCAGTACATGCAAATCAGAACCATCATGAAAGGAAAAGGCATCAGCAGCACATAAAAGAACAAAGTGAACAGATTGGAACGAGGGCAAACGCTCATCCATCAATGACAAACTATGAATGAACAAAATTTGAACATATAACCAATAATGTGCATTAAGTTGTGAGAGCATTATTACTATGGTATGCTCGACAAACTGTCATCAGAATATGCTAGGACTACCAAATGATTAACATATTAATTCACCAAGTGAGGCACTGGCCGAGGAAAAATAAGTAATAATATTGATAAAAGATGGGAAAAAGAAATAAGAACACACAAAAAAAAAAATCAATAAAATCCATTAGAAGGATATGTCTTTCAAGTAAATTTAAAAGCACCGCCTTTGTATCTGAACAGAAAATATAAGCCCAGCCAAAAAATAAAAACCGAATTTGCACTGTTAAAGCCGATAAAGCTGAAAACAGTGAAAACACAAATCCCAGCCCAAGAACTAAGGCCAAAAACAGTTTAGAGATAAGAAAGAAAATAAGAACAATCAGCTAGCAGCATAAAGTGATTTACAAGAACCCATGAAACTATCCTAGTATACTGCCTCTACAGCCAATCTGTTGCTTTGATTGGGTTAAAGGCCAACAAATTTGCTGATGAAGCATGACCAATGCTTCCAATCCTAGCAGCCTTAATTAATTCTGTTTCTTGAGTTCTTTGTTTAGGCTAAACTGCAGAAAACCAATTCAACTTTAATCCGCTCACAACAAACTCGAGGTGGTTTCAACTTTGGTATTTAACCCTTTTAAACTTTCAATGCCTAGCACATAGCCCCTTTTATTCTTTAAGAAGTGAAGGATTAAGGAAACAAGATAAACCGAGCGGGGTGTTTGGTGGACCTTGATTTAACAATTGTTAGCCTAGTTGAAACAAGTCACATTTTCAAATAGGGTTTATAAACTGAGGACATTGGATGGAGGAGGCTATCTTCCCAATGCTGAAAGGTTGAGTGAACTAATTTGAAGTGGGTGATTTGCATTTCGGTCTTTTTTAAATTGTTGCTCACAGTTATTTTATACTACTATAATCTAAATTTTATTTTCAAAGCACAAAGTGTTAAAATTGAAGGAAGATTACAAAAAGAGCACACATAGGCAACAACTATCAGATTTCACATTGCCTCACTGAGTGCCAGGAACAAGTTGGTCAAATGCAGAAGGCACTAAAATTAGGAATTAAAGGACAAGTAACATATTGAAAAATTGTAACTATCTTTTAACCACTCTTAAGTCTCTAAGAATATTAATAACATAGATTAGCAATCCAAGCATAATATTCATGCAAAAAGTTTGAAGGAAATGTGTTATACAATTTCAGAAAGAATCAGTTTAAATCCAAAAACAATGAGGCAGCCCTAAAGTTCACTTAAATAAAAAAGAAACATATGGTAAGTTGGTAACCTATTTTTTCTTGTGAATTTTAATATTTAGGGCAGCCACATCTATTCTGGTAGCGAACTTCAACTTATTATCATGCTTTCATCGGCAGCAGTAGACATAAAAGAGGAAATGAGCAGACAGAAACAAGGACAAATGCTCATCCATTAATGATGACCACTAAAGTGTTCTGAGAGCATTATTACCAATGTTATGTTAGGTAGGCTTCATCCTGCAAAAACGGACCACGGGTTGCTCGTTCTTGTCCCTCTTCTTCCATACTTTGGCCTGAAAAGTACGAGTAGTGCTGTTGGGAGGATCAGCATCATCTTTTGCTTCAAAGGTAATGAAATATAATCTCCCATCCACAAGTGCACTAGTGAACTTGACAAGATCCGCAAACTTAAAGTTCGTACTCTGAATAGGAAAAGATTGAGAAAAACGAAACAATAATTAAGAGCATGAAACGACAAGGGCTTAACAGTGAACTGAGAAACAGGGAAAAAAAAATTAGAATTTCGAACCTGGTTTTCAAGATTGTACTTCTTCTCCAAGGCACAATTGCAGAGGTGAATAAGAAGAGGGCGATTAAGGTCGGTAATGCGGCGGGGTGCAACACCACCTAATAAACCCGAATTAGGGTGGAATGGGAATAGCATCGAATGCCTGTGATTCCAAATAAAGAGATTAAACAAAACCCCAAAATGAAACCAAAGGAAGAATACGAGTTTGTCGTGTATGTACATCAACGTTCCGAGACTGCTCCCGATACTGAGCAACGACCTCGTTCTGCTTCTTCATGGCCTCATTCATATACGTGAAGTTGCGAGTAACCACGAAGTAGGGCTCGCTGGAATCATCATACATAGAGAAGTCGCTCTCTTTCAATTCCACAACGTCTTGGAATCTGTCAGAAGGTTCCGTTTTCAGCCGCTTCCCTCGTTCTGCTGCGGTTGCCGGTGAGATTGCCGTCGCTGGCGAGAAGGAAGCCATTGGTGTCTCGCAAGACGGAAACAGAAGAAAAAAGAGAGAAACCGAAAACCTAAAAGCAACTCTGATTCCTGAATGGCAGGGGTGTAGATTCGTTTAAATAGATGGTGAAGATTTCGGAAGCCTCGCCGCGTTGCTTTCGAGCCCTCCGATCCCAAACACCTGGCGCACTCCGTCTTTACTTGAAACTAGTGCACATGCACGGGAATTATTAAACAGAGAAAATAATAAAAATAAAAAATAAAAAATTTGAAATTCTTTGGATAAGCGTAAAGTAATTAAGAACAAATTTTATTTTATTGAATTTGTAACAGAATAAATAGTCAAAAAAATATTTTTAAAAAATTATTATTGAAAGAAAATATAATTAGTTAAAATTTAAAATAATAATTAATTGATAATATAAAATTGAAATATTTCTATCTAAATTTGTGCAGTACATTCAGATAGATATTGAATAATAAAATTAAAAAAAATTATATTTTATTGAATTTGTAACTTTAATGAATTAAAAGAAAATATAATTAGTCAAATTTTAAGATAATAATTAATTGACGAATATAAAATTAAAAATCTTTATCTAAATTTGTCCAATACATTCATATAGATATTAAAAATAAAAAAAGAGATAATTATCACGATAAATAATTTCTTCTAATCTAATAATCCCTATCATAAAAGATCTATGTAATAAATATGAAATCACCTATCAACTATATAAAATGATAAATATATTACAACATTTAAAACTCATATCAACATTACTTATCACATAATTATTATTTATTAAAGTCAAATGTTAAATTTTTTTCATATGATATAGTCAAATTTTATATGACAAAAATCAAATCACTATTTTTCTTTTAAATATTATAATAGATTCAACCAATTGGTTGTTTTTTCTTTTCTCATCATAAAAACTAAAAACTATTTATTTCAAAGTAAATATTGTATAACCAAACTTTAAATCATGTATTACAGTAACATAAATTTTTACAGAGGCATGTAAATATATAAGTACTCAAATTGGTACTGCATATGTGTAAGTTGATTACATTTGAGTGTTTACGTACGCATAAGAATTTTTCATTATAGTGAATTATATTGCAAAATAAAAATTAATATTACAATTATTTTTAATTTTTTATTTCTATTTCATTTTGTAAACTCTTGTTAGAATAATATTTATAGTCCTATAAAAAATTACAATTAATCTATATATATCACAAATTGACTAACGATTACACGGTGATATACGCAACTTTATTATGATGTTACTGAGGTAATTGATTATGATCTAGATTTTTTTTAAATATAAAAGAAAATTACTTTAGTACCCATTTTTTCCTTTGCTACTGATATCCAAATTAATTTATCAAATATTTAATATCTGTTAGTTTTATTTTATAGATTTTTTATCATTTATTGTAGAAAATAATAATCAATAAATATTTGATAAATTAACTTGAGAATCAATACTTTAGAAAAACCTAAGGTAACATAACAACACTAATATAGAAATCATTGATAGGTGAGGTGGCGTGCCGTATTCGTCTGAATCTCTCTTTGTCCATAAGTTCATTCAACTCGTATACAACTTTTTTCAAAAGAAATTGACTCATGAGCAAATTTGGTTAAACTCATTTAACTTGCACATTAAATAGAAGAGGCTGGATAAGCTCACATTTAAATGAACTAACATTAGCAAAACTCAAATTTTGCTAAACGTGGCGTCATAATGAGAAAAATGTTATCTTGAACAAGATTTCATTTCTAAACTTTGAGAAGAAAATTAAGGTGGAAACTAGAGAAAAGATGATTTTGAGAGAAAGAGATGAATGTACTGTAGAATAGTTATAATTTTAAGCAAGTCAAGTACTTTTTATTGTGAAAGGTGAGAAAAAATAAATATTTATTTATTTATTTAATAAAATTCCATACATAATGCAAATCGAGTGGCTATCATTCTAATTTACATTCAAATCACAAGGTATTCACTTGTGGGATTCATTATGGTGAAAATTTTGTGAAAGGATAAAACTAAAATTAAAAGAAAAAGGTCAAAAACATCTTTTTTTTTCTTTCATTTGAAGGAAAAAAAAATAAAAAAAAAACGTCTTTAATCTATTCTTTGTTTGTCTATTTCTCCTTTATTGTGTGTGGCTGGTAGTAATGTCTCTGTCAACCTTTCTACTTTAGGTGAAAATCAAAGGTGAGACACTTTCTGCCTTTGATGCTTGCTTGTGATTCAACTAAGCACGACAGCAACACCACGGCACCCAAAACGCTGCCACTCGCCTCCGCAGTGCACAAAAGCACCCTTTGACCCGCTGCAGCAGACAGCACGCCTTTTTGTTGGCAGCACCAGAGAAAAGCGAACATAAAAAGGGAGAAAGGAGGCTAAGGCGTAGGAGGAGAAGGGCAGGAGAGGAACAAAACAGAGAGTGGAAATAGAGAGAGATCAGAGAATGGGGTCCGTGAGAGATTTCAAGAGGAGAAAAAGTTGATAAAGAGAAGGAAAAGAGAAAACAGAAATTGAAGTGATTGGAACAGAGTTGAACGAAGCTGCCGGAGAAGAGACTTGAGGGTGTGTTTAGAATGGTAAATTTTATGGTTTGATTTTATTTATACAATTAAATTTTTTATTTTAGAAAATTATAAAATGAGAATTAATATAATTTAAAATTCATGAAAATTTATAAAATTTTAATTAGATTGATTTAGAAATTCTCTTAAAAATAAGAGAATTTGGGTGGATTGTAATGAATTTTATATAAATTTATTATTATATCTTTAATAAAAATATAATAATCATATTATTATAGGTGTAAAAATATAAATTTTTTAAAATAAAATGAATTTAATTCTTTTTTAATATATTTTAAATATAAAAATTGATTTCTAAATCAATTCAAATCATAATTTTTAAAATGAGCTCCAAACATAAAACTGATTTTTAATTTAATTTAATTTAATTTAATTCAATTCAATTCAATTCTAATTTTTATGATTTCAAACATACCTATATACTCTTTAGTTTAAATTTTTTCTTCAAATGAACTAGCTCATAAATTAGTATGTTTATATTAGAGTTTATAAACTTGATTTTAGATAAACTTAATTTTATAAAATTAATTTTGGTTATAATTGAATTTGAATGAAGTGATTTATGTTTGGTAAAAAATCTCGTTCAATTCAAAAGTAAGAAATAGTTATTTGTAAACCAAACGGACTTTTAAAGTGATAATCACATTTGAAAAATGACACAAATGCCAAAATAATTAAGATAAAAAATAAACAAAAGCTCGTTTAAATCTCCAAAATTCAACTTAGGTGAGGCAAACGCCCACCCAAACACACCTAGTTCATCCAATTTATAATTTTGTTTCATACAAAATCATTTAACTTGCACGTTAAAAAGAAAAGACTAAATAGATGAACATTTAAATGAATTAGATAAAATTTGATACTTCTTTCACGAATTAAAGGATTTGAAATAAAAATCAAGCACAACTATTGGCTTCACTAACATCCCACCTATAAATTAGCATGCTATTAATATCAGCACGAAGGTTTGTTGCTTACTCCAGCTAACCATAGACGACCAGCATTCACAGCTGTGGCAAAATCTTGGTTGCAATTGTCCACAAGGTAAAGGATGTTCCTGAAAACCACACCATCATCCATACCTTCTTGCATAATCAATTATAAATTTTAAATACTTTTATTCATTTCAGTTTTAGAAAAGTTGTACTTTGTCTCGTGATTTCAAATTCAATAATCTCATTCACCTAGGTTAGCAAAGATAGAACCAACCTTAGATTACGCTAAAAAGTACCAACCTTAGATTTCAGCTTTCGCTCATATTTTGTTATGATTTAAATTTGATTTTTGAGTTCTCCCGTTAGTTAATAATCTATAAGTATTCCTGTAAATGCTCAATAACTTGGAGGTATATCTTGATTCTGAATTGAGACGAGCCTTTTCTTTAATCTAAATTTTATTTACAAAAAAAAGTGCATTTTAAAAAAAAAAAAAATTATGCAAAGGTAGTGTTAACAAAGTTTTAAATATTTATTACGTGTTTGGATTAGAGTTTACAAACTTGATTTTATAAATTTGATTTTGATCAGAAGTTAGTTTGAGTGAATTGATTTATATTTGAAAAAAATCATATAACTTAAAAGTAAAAAATAGTTACTTCAGATCAAATGAACTTTAAAGGTCAGAATTAAGTTTGAAAATTAATGTAAACGTCAAAATAAACAAAATAAAAAATTAACAAAAATTCATTTGAACCTCCAAAAATTCGTTTGGGTGGAACAAATGCCCACCCAAAGGCACCTTTATTGGTTGTTGTTTTTTATTTATAATTCAGAACTGCTTTCTTTCTTTATTTATAGAATATAAAATATGAACTTGTTGAATTTTGTATATTTTCTAAAGAAAATTTCATTATTTACTTTTTATTAATAATTATTTATGTATTTTTACTCTTAAACTGCACTAAGAATTTTAAACTGTTTCAACTTTTTTGGTCATTTACTCTTTATTTGGATGAAGGAGAGAAAATAGGAAATATAAAAAGTAGAGAACAAAGAAAAGAAAAAGAGCAAATATATAAAAAAAATTCTTTTCTCTTGTTGTGATTGGATGAAGAGAAAAAAGAGAGAAATAAAACGAGAAATAAAAATTTTCTTGTTTTATTGTGTAGATAAGTGGAGAAAAAGAAAATATATTAACATGAAATGATAAATATTCCAATGCAATGAAGTTATTGGACAAGAAAGAGAAAAAGATGGGTAAAATAATTTGCATAATTTTCTTCTCTTCATCCGAGTTTTCTTTCCTGCCGTGGGAAGAAACTTTTTTGTGAGTCCCATCTCTTATATTTTTCTTTCTTCCCAGGGTTCTTGTCCAATCAAGCAGAAGACAAATGTTTCTTTAACCTACTTTCTTCTCTCCCCTTTTCTCTCCTCCCTTTTTTCTACCTATCCAAACAACGCCTTAAACAATTATTCTTATCCAAACAACGCCTTAAACAATTATTCTTTTGAATTTAAGTAACAACAAAAATTTTAACAAGAAATCATCATTGAAGCTATATCTTTAACGGTGATAATAGTGACCACTGTAGGTGGCGTTTGTGGAGACAGACATTGTCAATAAAAGTAATAGTGGAGACTGTTAATCAAACTTCATGTGGCTACTTTTGTCCCATTAACAACTACTAACGTTGTCACTGAAAAGCACTTTCAATGGTGACATTTGTTGCCACTACTAAATGGGTTTTTCGGTAAACGAAAAATCATAACTAAATATGTAATTTTATCAATCCATATACTAATCTGACCTTGTTATAAGAATACACATTATAGTTTTCAAATGCAAATAACGTAGGGTTGCCTAACCAAGGGCTGATTACCTCTTTTTGTTATGAATTTCAATTTTTTAGGCCACCATATCTATTTTAGTAGTGAACTTTAATCTTTAAAACTTTTAATACTTATTACCACGCTTTATCACTTTAACATTTTTCTGTTTTATTTTACTATAAATATTATGCGTGATGTTTGAGTAATTAATTTATATGACAAAAAAATATAAAATGAATAAATATTTTTTATGATTTTCTTCTTTTTCTAATAATAACGCCTTTCTTCAATTAGGTATTAGTTTTTCGGTGTCTCTTGCCTCGAGGCGTTCAAAATCCACAAGTACCTTAAGGGCATGTTTTCGGAATATTGTTCCCATAGAGCATTCAAATGATAGGAGCATCGAGAAACACCAAACGAAGCACTCAAACTATGATAAAACACTAAAACGCATAACACAGAAGGAGGATGTGCAAGTGATCGGTGAGCTTCCACATCCTCCAAGACGCTCCTAGATGTCTTTGGAAACTACCACTTCCTATGACTTGGAAGGCTTCTTAGATTGAGGACATCCCATCAAAAAGCCTTTTGTGCTCCCCTGAGGAAAGTAATGCATAGAGCATTATGAGGATTCTTCTTGAGGAAGCATAAGAGTGGATCCTACCTTACCACCTGAAAGTTATCATTTCCCTATTCTTATCACTACTTTTTAGACTGTACGAGCCCACTTGAAAGCGGCGCCTCCCTGCCACCCTCAGCCTTTACCCAAAACCATTAAATGCCCTGACAACTAGTTGGTCACTCGCATCCCAAAGGAAAATCGCCTCTGTCATAAATACCCATGTTTACGGACTTAGAAGGACATGTCAAAAAGAGGAAGAGGGGAGATAGAGAGAAGTCCCCAAAACACCTTGATTAGACCCTCCCTTGATTAAGCTGCCTGCTTATTCAAACCATAGACCTGCTTACCCAAACAACCTACCTGTTTACCCAAACTCTTCTTTGAACATTAACCCAGAAAACCCAGAAAAGTCACGAAAGCACCCAAACACCTTTAATCCTTGTAGAGAGGCCCACTCATTAGCTCCCTCAGAGACCCTTGGGCCGATCTACTTGCCCTGCTTACTTGCCCAGGTCACTCAACTAGTTCTATTCCAAGCCCCACGAGGTTTCTTACTGTGTGTGTCTCCTAAGCGCTCCAAAAACCCAATACCTATCCCAAAACAAGGCACCATTTAACTTTGACTACCTTGTTAAACTAGAGAGTAATCAGGAAACAAATCCTAATTTTTTTCTTCAACTGTCAAATTCGATCTTCTTTAAACTTAAAGCTAAAGACATATCAGGTGTTTCTGTAACAGCTTGCCACAGGTAGCAGCTTGTCACAGTACCTTTTGTAGCTAAGCATGCTTTTGACAACACCAAATTTTACATTAAGACCATGATTTGATTTGACATATTCTAACTTGGTGAAGCTGGTACCTTAAAGTTTATGGATAACAATTCAAAGATACAGGAAGCAATACATGCAATACATGCAAATCAGAACCATCATGAAAGAAAAAGGCATCAGCAGTGAACAGATTGGAACGAGGGCAAGCGCTCATCCAACAATGACAAACTATGAATGAACAAGATTTGAACATATAACCAATAATTTGCATTAAGTAGTGAGAGCATTATTACCATGGTATGCTCGACAAACGTCATCGGAATATATATGCCAGGGCTACCAAATGACTAACACATTAATTCACCAAGTGAGGCACCGGCCGAGGAAAAATAAGTAATAATATTGACAAAAGATCTAGAAAAGAAATAGAACACACAAATAAACAGACATGAAACAATAAAATCCATTAGAAGGATATGTCTTTCAATTAAATTTAAAAGCACCAGCAATTGTATCTGAACAGAAAAAATAAGTCCAGCCAAAAAATAAAAACCGAATTTGTGCTGTTAAAGCCAATAAAGCTGAACACAGTGAAAACACAAATCCCAGATCAAGAACTAAGGCCAAAAACAGTTTAGAAATAAGAAAATAAGAACAATGAGCAAGCAGCATAAAGTGATTTACAAGAACCCATGAAACTATCCTAGTATACTGCCTCTACAGCCCATCTGTTGCTTTGATCGGATTAAAGGCCAACAAATTTGCTGATGAAGCATGATCAGTGTTTCCAATCCTATCAGCCTTAATAAATTGTGTTTCTCAAGTTCTTTTTTTAGGCTAATCTGCAGAAAAACCAATTCAACTTTAATCTGCTCACAACAAACTGGAGGTGGGTTTCAACTTCGGTATTTAACCCTCTTAAGAAGTGAAGGAGAGTAAGGAAACAAGATAAACTGAGGGGGGTGTTTGGTGGAACTTGATTTAACAATTGTAAGCCTAGTTGAAACAAGTCACATTTTCAAATTGGGTGAGGAGGCTATCTTCCCAATGCTGAAAGGTTTAGCGAGCTAATTTGAAGTGGGTGATTTCGGTTTTTTTAAATTGCGGCACATTGCCTCACTGAGTGCCAGGCACAAGTACGAAATAAAGGACTAGTAACATATTGAAAAATTGTAACTATCTTTTAACCACTCTTAAGTCTTTAAGAATATTAATAACATAGATTAGCTACCCAAGCATAATATTCATAAAAAACAAATTGAAGCAAACGTGTGATACAATTTCAGAAAGAATCAGTCAAATCCAAAAACAATGAGGAAGCCCTAAAGTTCATTTAAAACAAAAAGCAACATAAAAAGAAACTCTAGAGCACAGCATTGGAATTATGAGTTTCATGGTTGTCATCATTTTCATCCCTTGTCAGGTCCACAGAAGACAAACTCTTGTTTTGTTTTTATAACAAACTGTTAAGCCAGAGACAGAGAGTAAGCAGGAGACAAATCCCAATTTTTTCTTCAATTGTCAACTTCAACCCTCTTTAAACTTAAAACCAACTACATTTCAAGGTGGTTTTTAATTTTTATATTTTTTTTCCGCCAGCTAAAATACTATTTGAAAAAAGAATAAGGAATTTCACTGAGGCAAGCTTCTGAATTAAGATGTCCCAACAAATGCATCAATGCAAGGAACTTCTGCAGCAGCTTGCCTCGATAACCTTCTGACTACACTAGCTAAGCATCCTTTTGACAACACCAAATTTAACATTAAGACCATGGTTTGATTTGGCGTTTAGGTAAAAATAATAAAATCTAACTTCCTAATATTGAAGAGATATAGGGCTGAACTCATATGACATAGATGATGCTGCAGAAGGGTCAAAGTAACTATTGGACAGGAAGTGATGTTGAAGAAGGATACAAAACTAATAAAGGAGAAGATGAAAGTGGTAACATCTATGGAACTGAATTTGATGATGATTCCATAGCAATGAACTCATGGGCTGACTTCTATGTCATTTATGAACTTAGGGTTGCCTAACCTATTACCTTTGGCTGGTGACCTCTTTTTTGTTTATATTTAGGGCAGTCACATCTATTCTGGTAGTGAACGTTAATATTTAGACTTTAGCGCTTGTTATACTTATTATCATGCTTTATCATTTGAACACCAAAGCTAACAGCCATCAGCAGCAGACATAGACATAAAAGAAGAAAGTGAACAGACACAAGGGCAAATGCTCAGCCATCAATGATAACCACTGATGTGCTTTAAGTTGTGAGAGAATTAGGTAGGCTTCATCCTACACAAACGGACAACGGGTGGCTCGTTCTCGTCCCTCTTCTTCCACACGTTGGCCTGAAAAGTACGAGTAGTGCTGTTGAGAGGATCGGCATCATCTTTTGCGTCAAAGGTAATGAAATATGATAACCCATCCACAACTGCACGAGGGAACTTGACAAGATCTGCAAACTTAAAGTCTGTACTCTGAATAGGAAAAGGTTGAATAAAAATGAACAATAATTAAGAGCAAGTAACTACAAGGGCTTAATAGTGAAAGAAAACGAGTTTGGCCTGTATGTACATCAAGGTTCCGAGACTGCTCCCTTTACCGAGCAACGACCTCGTTTTGCTTCTTCATGGCCTTATTCATATACGTGAAGTTGCGAGTAACCACGCAGTACGGCTCGCTGTAATTGTCATACATAGAGAAGTCGCTCTCTTTCAGTTCCACAACATCTTCGAATCTGTCAGAAGGTTCCGTTTTCAGCCGCTTCCCTCGTTCTGCTGCGGTTGGCCGGTGAGATTGCCGGCGCTGGCGAGACGGTAGTCCATTGGTGTTTCGCAAGACGGAAACAGAAGAAAATAGAAAAAACCGAAAAACCTAAGATCAACTCTGATTTTTGAATGGCACAGGTGCAGATTCATTTAAATAGATGGTGTAGATTTCGAAAGCCTCGCCGCGTTGCTTTCGAGCCCTCCGATCCCATACACAGGCGCACTCCGACTTTAATTGAAACGGCTAGTGCACATGCACGGGAATTATTAAGTAGAGAAAATAATAATAATAGAAAATAAAAAATAAAAAAATTGAAATTATTTGGATAAGCGTAAAGTAATTAAGAACAAATTTTATTTTATAGAATTTGTAACTTAAATAGTAATTAACAGAATAAATAGTTAAAAAAATATTTTTAAAAAATCATTATTGAAAGAAAATATAATTATTTAAAATTTATAACAATAATTAATTGATAATATAAAGTTAAATATTTCTATCTAAATTTGTGCCGGTACATTTAGATAACTATTTTTGTAACTTTAATGGATTGAAAGAAAATATAATTAGTCAAAATTTAAGATAATAATTAATTGACAATATAAAATTAAAAATTTCTATCCAAATTTGTGCGGTACATTCAGATAAATATTGAAAAATAAAAAAAAATAAGAAAAAGAGATAATCATCATGATAAATAATTTCTTCTAATCTAATAATCACTATCATAAAAGATATATGTAACTGATTTATAAAATAAATATTAAATCTGTTGGAGAAACAAAAAAGATAAAAAAGCAAGAATTTTTTAAATAATTAATATTTTCTTATTAATAATTAAATTTTATTATATAAATTTATTATGAATTTTAAATAATTTAATAATTACTTTTAATAATTGCAAATTATATTCAATTTAAATTGAATTTTATATATATATATATATATATATATAAAACTAAAAAAGTCTCCGCGCTAAACATTTAAATTAATTGTGTTACTTAAAAAAAAAAAATTATGTATAGTTAAGGCCAAATACATTTAGATAGTAACTAAAAAATAAAATATGAAAGAAAAAAAGAATGACCATCATATATAATATAGATTTATTAATTATTATTTATTTACATTTTATTATATAGACATATGGCAAACTTAAACCAATTAAATTAAATATTTTGACAATTACAACTTAGATAAATTACTTTTTTTATTTAAAAAAATTAAAATGAATTATGATGGTTAGAAAAAAATTAGACATAGTTGATTGAGAACTTATTAAATACAAACATATACACAAATCTTTAAATTTCTTGTACACAATTAATTTTTACCTCTTGCTTCTGGAAAAAAAAATAAAAGACAAAACCAAACAAAATAAGAAAAAGTAAAAAAATCTAAATATATTATGAGACAATAAATATCATCGTCTATCAACTATCTGAGATAATAAATACATAACGAATAATTTTATATCTTCCTAATTGATTCTTCTAATAATGAGATAACAAATATCATGGCCTATCAACTATATGAGACAATGCATATATGATGAATAATTCTATATCATCCTAATTCATCTTTCTAATAATTCTCCTAATTACTAAAAATAATTTTGTGAAAAATAAAATTATATCTCTCTATATTTAAAAAAATTGTAATTGTAAAATATAATTATAGAAAAAAAAATGTGTTTTTATAATTTTACCCTTTTTTTATTTGTGTTCAATTGGTTATTAATGGTTTTTTGAAAAACTAAAAATTTGAAACCAAAGATAGGGAATCCCTTTACAATAGTATTGTTGAGATGATTTTTAGAATTAGTCGAGGAATTAGCTAATTCAACCTAATCATATCAAATGATTCATACGATCAGGCGATACGCTAAAGAAAGAAAGTATCTAGTTGAGGTTTTGCTAACAATTATAGTTGGTAAAAGTTAATAAAACATAACTAAAGGAAAAAAAAAAGAAGAAGCTATAAAGTAAAGTAAAGGCATAAAGATAAATATAAGATAAATAATTTGATTGATTAAGTATTGAGAGTTTTACAATAAAGTACAAAATGACCATTTATAACGTCTAAACTAGCCAATAACTACTCCTAGCCCATTTGCCACATTCTGCTGTGCTCTTCTTCATGCTTCCATGGATATGCAGTAATGGCCAACGTTTAGGGAAGTTATTCTGGCAATGTCAACTTGTTTCTCTACATTTAAGAAGTTGGAAGTACTTCCCTAGCTAACGTAATAATTGCAAGACTGGCTGAGTTTTATCCCTTATCCCTATTTTTGTAGGATTTTGATTCTTCAACAATTCTGAAGTGATTACTAATACTTGACCTGATTAAAACCTCTTCGAATGCTATGTTAAGCAGCTAATTTGTTCTTTCTACCTAAAAAGTAATAGATTTGATTCAAAATGCAAGCCCAATTACCCTTTAAGCCCAATTAGTACATGGCCCAATTATTTACACTCTTACCCAAAAAGCATGATGCAGTTAATTATTTCGAACAAACTTAGCTGTTCTTTTTCCAATAAACTCATCTAGTTAATATTTGCCTTCATTTTTTAACTTGTCTCTTTTTGGAACCTATTGCAGATGTGGCCTATTATTATAGTATGCAAATTGGGCTTATCAACTAACTTATTAGTCGAATATCAAGAAATTTAGACCAGTTCAGCCTAACATAGCTCAAATGCTTTGATCTAGCCAATTCTACAATTTTTTTTAGTGTCAACACTTTGCTCCCTACATCCTTTATCTGATGAGCATGTGAAGAAGATGTTAATCAGATCCAACCCACTTAAAAGAGGCTAAATAAGCCCACATTTAATTGAACTAACATTACTAAAATTCAAGTTTTGTTGGTACATTACTAAGTTATTAACATGCACGTTGAGTGGACATCTTAAACCTCTTAAAGGAGAAGATGAACAATGTTACTTGGCAAATTGAATAAAAGATGTGAAAAGCTTATGAAATTATTAAAATTTAATCGTGACACATTTTTTTTTTCGAGAAGAAGATAAGGAAGATTAAATTTAGCTTAGATTAATTAAGGAATGACAACAGATGGCTTAATTGACAGTTATTTGTATTATAATAAATTTTGGAATATACTTTTGTTTCATTATTTGATGAACTGAATGAAGGATAAATTTTCTTAAGTTGTTGATATTTAATCATCTGTTTTTTAAGAAGATAATAATATCTCAATTTAAGTTATCAATTTTTTACATTGAGAGTTGATAACGTGCCTGAACATTAGAGTAAAAATATAGAGATGAAAAAACATTGAATCATGAAGTGAAAATCTTAAAAAATTGCTAAGGTGGCTAAAAAAAATATGAAAGAAGACTTCAGCATTTATATATGAGTTTAATTTTAATTTATTACGGTATATTATTGTCAAATTATTAGAAAAAAATAACAATTACTGTTCCAATGTTTGAGAATCAGAATTAATTTAAAAAAAAAGTAAGATTTTACAACAGCATACCTCAGTACCATATGACATCATTAGGTGTGTGTTTGGATTAACTTATTTTATAATTAAAACAACTTATAATTAAATTTTTTTAAAAAAAAACTTTAAAAAAAACAATTTTTTTTCTTAAAAAAAGATAAGCATGCTTTTGACAACACCAAACTCTCATTAACAACACGGTTTGATTTGACATATTGGTAATATACTAAAATGACAATACTAATTTAGTAAAACCAGAAGCTTGAAGGTTATGGATAGATAACACTCCAATGCGTAGAAATGATTATCATCATGAAAGAGTCATCAGCAGCATGTAAGTGGACAGATAGAAACAAGGGCTAGTACTCAATATTTCCATGGTGTTTTAGGCAGGTTTCATCCTACACAACAAGACCTCGGGTTTCATGGGCACGTCGCTCTTGTGCCACACTTTGGCCTGAAAAGTATGAGTAGCGCTGTTCGGAGGGTCAGCAGCATCTTTTGCTTCGAAGGTAATGTAGTAGATTACCCCATTAACAGGTGCAAAAGTAAACTTGACGAGCTCCGCAAACAAAAATTGTACATTCTGAATACGAAGAGATTGAATAATTAAGAGCATGGAAGTACAAGGGCATAACATTGAATTGATAGACAAAAAATGTAGAAACAAGAACAAAATTGAATTTCGAACCTGGTTTTCCTCATTGTACTTCTCCAAGGCGCAATTGCAGAGTTGAGTGAGAAGAGAGCGATTAACGTCGGTTATGGTGCCGGGTACAACAGCACCTAATAGCGGAACATTCGGAACGGGAATAGCTTCGAAGGGCTGTGATTCCAAATTAAGAGATTTAAGCAAAACCGCAATAGAAATCTAAGCAAAATTCTACGAGTTTGGCGAGTATACGTACACCACAGTTGCGAGACTGCTCCCTATACTGAGCAATGGCCTCCATTTGCTTCTTCTTAGCCTTATTCATGTACGTAATTTGGGACAAACATAGCAGATGAGCTCGCTGATATATCATACTTAGAGAAGTCACTGTCCTTCAGTTCCACATCATCTTCGGAGCTGTCAGAAGGTTCCGTTTTCAGCCGCTTCCCTTGTTCCGGTGAGGTTGCCGGCGCCGGTGAGGCCGTAGACATTGGAGTTTCGCAAGACAGAAACACAGAACAACTAGAAGGAACGGAAAACCAAAAATCAACTCTGAATGGCACGGGTTTAGATTCGTTAAAATAACCCAAACACAGGTGCCGTCTCCAATTGAAATCAGCTATTGTATTTTTTTTTTCTCGAAGTGAAAACTAATTATTTCAAAATAAATATTGTACAACCAAACTTTTAATCATCTATCATAGTGAATGATATTAAAAAAAATGAATCATCAATAAAAATAAAATATTTTTTATTTTTTTTAATCTCTTTTTTTTTGGTAAAATCTTGTGAGAATAATAATTGTAATTCCTACAAGATATTACCACTTATTACGGATAATCTAACATATGACAAATGATTAAAGATTTACATGAAATATACACAACTTATTATGATGTTATGGATTAGATCGTGATTGGTTGGTGAAAGGCATGTGCCCCACTTGTCCCAACCTCCCTTCACCTTTAAGTTCATAAAGATCATTTTAAATGTTTAATAGGATGGTAATGGAAGAGTTTTTTTTCTCATCATCCTCAAAATAACATCTTCACATCTTATAGGTGGTAAAATTGCTAAGCCTATTTGTTTATATTTTCATTTTTTATTTTTTAAATAAACTAACTCATGAGCTAATATGATCTAACCCATTTAATTGCAATTAAAGAAGAGGCTAAATAACCACATTTAAATGAACTACATAAACTCAAATTTCGCTATTTCGCTATTAACATTACTAGTTATTGGCCTTTTTTCTCCATTTATTTTTTTCATTGTCTTGTTTTAGAATAAGAATTATAGCCCTACAAAAAATTATAATTAGTTTTCACGATCAACAGAATATGACTAACGAATACATGAAGCTAGTGTATGCCGATCTGCTTTACAACTGGTCCAGGATCTTTGCTTTCTCACCTGTTGTGGAAAGAGACCGGTTGGAGGTTATCAATTCTCTCTTAAACCGAAGGCCAGACGACACTTACTTTGGGTTTAGTCTTGGATGATAGTTGATGAAATTATAGGTGAGTTTGAATTAGTTTATTTTGTAGTTAAAACAGTTTATAATCAAAATTTTATTAAGAAAATTTTTAAAAAATAATTGTTTCAAATTTAATTTGTTACCAAACATGTACTAATTAGTTTGGTTTTTTCAAATCCAAATTAAATTTTGATGGTCTAGTGATGTGTAAGATCCATTATTGAAAATTAATTTAGCATGTCGTCTAAATTATATTATTACATTTTGCTACTTTAAGATTTTTTTTTGTAAAATTCTTTTATAGTATGCAGATCTAGTGGCTATGATTCTAATTTAGATTGAAAATCTTGAGCTATAGTCAAAAAAAATTTAGGAGGGTTTGGCATTTTTTGTGTAGTGGACTAGTGAAGCAGTTAAGAAAATGTTACGCAAACAAGGTATAAAATATTGGGGTTAACAGAATTTAAAGATGAAAATTTGATCGGTTAATAGTGTATAGACTTATATATCTTTAAATTGTATATTGCCATGTGTGTAAAATTGCTAAAAATACTATTAGTACAAGTAAAATACGTTGGTCACTATTAAGAAACCAAATACTTAATTACTTACTGAATATTTAGAAAAAACTATATTGATGATAATGAATAAATTTAAGCTCCAGTTTAAATGCATATATTATATAAGGTATCCAACTTGATATTGATGAAGGGCTCAAATTTTTGCAACAGGATATTGTTGTGCTTGATATATGTGTATGTTGTAAAAAATTCAGATGAACAAGAATTTGAGCAATTCTTCAATCTTTGACCCATTTTTATTAAATCAGTGATAGGTTCATATGACACAAATTTTCTAAAAAGAATCCATATAAAAACCTAGGTATGTTGTCCACAATAAAAACATCCATACCACAAGATGGGGGGAACTGTACAATCTAGTTAAAGAGGAAGAAAATGCTTAAACAAATTAGTAGGCAACATCCCGAAAACTGACTGCATAGAAACAGTTGTTATCCGGCTTCCATGCTTTCAACCATGACTATGCTTCTGCCTCAAACGGCAGATGCAATGGGCATGTTTTCCTGCATAAGGAAAAAAAAAAAAACAAGAAAAGGGAGGGGGAAGGGTGAATAAATCAGGTTTATATGTAAACAAGCTACTAATGTCATCAGTAATTGATTCAAATCAGGAGCAAGATTTAGTCATCTGACCAAGCACAAAAAAAATTCAGATGAACAAGAAAGTTGTGTAATTCTTCTGACCAAAGGCGAGGAGCTTCTGCAGCAGCTTTCTGTCAGTACCTTTTGACTACACTTGCAAAGCATGCTTTTGACAACACCAAATTTAACATTAAGACCATGGTTTGATTTGGCATACATGTAAAATACTAAAATCTAACTTCCTAATATTGAAGAGAGTGATGAGGCTGATTCGGATGAGACAGGAAGTGATGTTGAAGAAGGATACCAAAACTAATGAAGCAGAAGATGAAAGTGATGACATCTATGGAAACTGAATCTGATCTGATGATGATTCCTTGGCAATGGACTCATGGACTGATTTCTATTTCTTTTTTGTCATGAATTTTAGGTTTTAGGGCAGCCATATCTATTCTGGTTGTGAACGTCAATCTTTATACTTTAGAGCTTGTTGTACTTTATTATCATGCTTTTATCACTTAAACACCAAAACACGTACAAATGAGAACCATTATGAAAGAAAAAGCTATCAGCAAAGTGAACAGACAGAAACAAGGGCGAATGCTCACCATCAATGGTAACCACTACACCACTAATCTGGTTTAAGTTGTGAGAGCATTAATTATTACCATGCTATGTTAGGTAGGCTTCATGCCACACAAACGGACCACGGGTTTCTCGTTCTTATCCCTTCTCTTCCACACTCTGGCCTGAAAAGTACGAGTACTGCTTTTGGGAGGATCAGCATCATCTTTTGCTGCAAAGTTGATGTAATATACCAACCCATCCACAATTGAACGAGTGACCTTGGCAAGATCCGCAAACTTAAAGTTTGCATTCTGCTCACCAAAAAAAAAAAAAAGTTTGCATTCTGAATAGGAAAAAGGTTCAAAAAAAATAAAGAATATTAATTAATGAAATTATGAAACCACACGGGCTTAACAGTGAATTGAGAAACAGCACGAAAAAAAAAAAAAAGAGATAGAATTTTGAACCTGGTTTTCAGCATTGCAGTGCTCCAACGCGCAATTGCAGAGGTGAATAAGAAGAGGGCGATTATTCAGTTATGTGGTGGGGATGAACAGCACCTAATAAACCCGAATTGGGTGGAAACGGGATAGCATCGAAAGGCCTGCGATTCCAAATCAAGAGATTAGAAACCCCAAAACAAAACCCAAGGAAGAATAAGAGTTTGGCGTGTATGTACATCAACGTTCCGAGACTGCTCTCTGTACCGAGGCAACGACCTCGTTTTGCTTCTTCATGGCCATATTCATATACGTGAAGTTGCGAGTAACCACGCAGTAGGGCTCGCTGTAATCGTCGTACATAGAAAAGTCACTCTCTTTCAGTTCCACAACGTCTTGGAACCTGTCAGAAGGTTCCGTTTTCAGCCCCTTCCCTCGTTCCTCTGCGGTTGCCGGTGAGGTTTCCGGCGCTGGTGAGACCTGAGCCATTCGAGTTTGGGAAGACGGAAACACAAACAAAAGTCACAAAACAGAAGCAACTCTGATTTCTGAAAATCTCAAATCTCGATGATACGGATTTACATTGGTTTAAGTGGTGGATGTTGCTTTTGGCAACCGATCTTTTTATTTTTATTTTTATTTTTATTTTTTGTAATTTTACTAATTTACCGATCTTTTTATTTGTTAAGAGGTATTGAATTAGTCAAACTCGTCATTATCAAAAATTCTTTCTTTAACTATAGTACAATTTGACATGCCTTACCTTCTCTTAATTTTTTTATATGATTTTTATGTATTTTATTTTTTTAATATCATTTCTTATAAACTAACTTTTTAATATTTTTTAATTTTATTTATTGTCTTTTTAAATTTTTTATTTTTCACTGCTTTTTTTTTTAAAAAATTCATCTCTCATACTTTTTTTTAATCTTATTATTTAACTAAAAGGTAATAAAGTTAGCATGTTCATTCAGTCAAAAAAAAAGTTAGAATGTTTATAAATTAGTTAAACTAATTGTAGTAAATGTTTATATACCTACAAAAGAAATTGTAGTAGATGTTCATACTTACTTAACCATGCATTGAAATTGAAAATAAATTTTATGTGATACTTTTTAGAAAGATATATCAATTAAATGAAATATGCTATTGAATCATATTTATTTTTTTAGATTGAAAATCATTAGGCAAGGTCTCCTTTTCTCGCATGTCACTTACTCCATTTGATACAAATGAGAGCTAAAGGCATTCTATTTTCCATATTAAATTGTATCTATCTCACAGAAGGAGCAAAAATTAATTAAAAGTTATAATTTGTGAAATTATAAAATATTGCAACTACTGTAGTACTTAAATAAGTATATTCAAATTTCACATAAGTATGTATGTTAAATTATGTTAGATTATTACGCCTGTTTCAAGTCTAATATCATATGTATTATTGACATAAGTTTAAATTATGTTTTATTTTTACTTGTAGGTGCAAATTAGGAAGCCGATTTGTTCATCTTTATTTAAATTCAGTTATTGACTTAGATAACTTTTTTCTTGGGAACAGTTAAACAATGCGTACAATTATATATGCATCAATTTAATTTCTTTATAATATTGAGATTGTTATAAGACTTGATTTTATTTTTAATATGAATGGACATGTTTCATTTTAATTTAGTTTTTAAACATATTTATTTTTCAATATATATACAATTTGAAATGTGAGCAATAAATTTAAAAGATAAATTATGCTTTAAAATAATTATTTCAAATTTTATCCACGGCCGGATTATTAGTAATTAGAAGAACTATCACAATAGAGTTTTATCGATGAAATGTATATGTTGGTATAGGTTTTACATGAAATCATAACTGTAGGTAAATATTAGTGTTTTAATTATGGTTTTAGTTATTATCACTAAAGCCTATAGTGATGTAATGAAATTTGTAGGTAAATGTTTAGGTGTTTTGCTCACAGACAAACGTTGTCGCTAAAACCTCTAGTGATGGACCAAAAATTGTGGGTACAGCAAATTAAATCTCACAGAAGGAATTGTGCGTCGGTATAAGTTTTTGGTGCTATATCCATGGTTTTTAGACTATTAGTGTAGGTAGTCACATTCCTTGCATTGTAGTGGCTGATTAAAGATCTAAATAAGCAACTAATAACATTAGTACTTATTCAAATCAGATCCAATTTCTGACAAACCACAAAAAATTTCACATGAATAAGAATGTTGAGTAATTAATTCTTCAATCTTTGACAATTCTTATTAAATCAGTGATAGGTGCGTATGACACAAATTTTCTAAAAGAATATCTATGTAAACCTAGGTATGCCCACAATAAAAACATCCATACCTCACAACATGGGCATGGGACGAAACTGTATAAGATAATTAGTTAGAAAGGAAGAAAATGGTCAAAACAAATTAGTAGGGCAGCATCCAAAAAAAATGACTGCATAGAAAAACAGTTGCGATCCGGCTTCCATGCTTTCAACCATGACTCTGCTTCTGGCAGAAAACCAAAACCAAAAACCAAAACCAATTTTCTCTCAGACGGCAAAAAGATGCAATGGACATGTTTTCTGGCATATAAGGAATAAAAGAAAAAATTAAAAAAGAGAGAGGAGAGAGGGGGGGGGGGGGGAAGGGGGAAGAATGATATCTAAACAAGCTACAAATATCATCAGTATTGATTCAAATCGGAAAGCAAGATCTGAGTCATCTGACCAAGCACAAGAAAATTCTCATGAAAAGAAGTTGTGCAATTCTTCACAATTCTTATTAAATCAGTGATAGGCGCATAGGAAACAAATTTTCTCAGAGAATCTATGTAAAACAAAAACTCCACACCACAAGATGGAGGGAAAACCGCATAAGATAATTGGTTAAAAAGGAAGAAAATGCTCAAGCAAATTATTAGTTAATATTGAAAAAATGACTGCATTTAATAGTTTCTAGCTACCAGCTTCAGCCACTGCAAATATACAGAAGTAGGCATATAAAAGATTACCAGAGAACGACAAGACAACAGATATAGTTTCTTCAAATTAGAGTTAGAGTGTGTTTGGAATAATTAAAATTAGAATTGAATTGCATTGAGTTAATTTGAATTAAATTAAATTGAATTGAAAGTTAATTCTTGTGTTTGGAACTCATTATAAAATTATGATTTAAATTGATTTAGAAATTAATTTTTATGTTTAGAGTACACTAAAAAATATTTGAATTAATTTTATTTTAAGAAAATTACATTTTTATCTTACAATAATATGATTATTCTATCTCTATTAAAGATAGAATAGTAGAGATAGACTAGTATCCACTCAAATTTTTTCATTTTTAAGAGGATTTCTAAACCAACCAAATTAAAATCTATTCAATTTTCAAACAAGAATTTATTTTTAAATTGAAATCAAATCTTAAAAGTTATCATTTCAACCACACCCTTAGGATTGCCTAACCTATGGCTGGTTAGGTCTTTTTTGTTATGAATTTTAATTTTTAGGGCAGCCACATCTATTCTGGTATAGTTAAAAGCTAATCTTTCGACTTTAGAGCTTGTTATACTTATTATCATGCTTTATCACCAAAGCTACATGTAGCAACACGTACAAATGAGAACCATCATGTAAGAAAAAGCCAAAGTAGTAGTAGACAGAAACAAGGGCAAATACTCATCCATCAATTAGAGCATTATTACCAATGTTATGTTAGGTGGGCTTCATCCTACACAAACGGGTCTCGGGTTTCTCGTTCTCGTCCCTCTTCTTCCACACTTCGGCCTGAAAAGTACGAGTGCTGCTGTTGGGAGGATCCGCATCATCTTTTGCTTCAAAGGTAATGAAATATAATAACCCATTCACAAGTGCACGAGTGAACTTGACAAGATGCGCAAACTCAAAGTTTGCATTCTGAATAAGAAAACGATGAATAAAAAAGAACAATGCTTAAGAGCATGAAACCCCAAGGGCTTAACAGTGAATTGAGAAACATGAGAAAAAAAAAAGAGAGAGAGAGAGAGAATTTTGAACCTGGTTTTCAGCATTGTTAGTGCTCCAACGCGCAATTGCAGAGGTGAATAAGAAGAGGGCGATTATAGTCGGTTATGGGGCGGGGATGAACAGCACCTAATAACCCCGAATTGAGTGGAACGGGGATAGCATCGAAGGCCTGCGATTCCAAATCAAGAGATTAGACAAAACCCCAAAAAATAAAACCCAAGGAAGAATACGAGTTTGGCGTGTATGTACATCAACGTTCCGAGACTGCTCCCTGTACCGAGCAACGACCTCGTTTTGCTTCTTCATGGCCTTATTCATATACGTGAAGTTGCGAGTAACCACGAAGTAGGGCTCGCTGTCATCGTCGTACATAGAGAAGTCACTCTCTTTCAGTTCCACAACGTCTTGGAATCTGTCAGAAGGTTCCGTTTTCAGCCGCTTCCCTCGTTCCTCCGCGGTTGCCGATGAGGTTGCCGGCGCCGGTGAAACGGGAGCCATTCGAGTTTCGGAAGACAGAGACACAAACAAAAGTTAGAAAACAAAAGCGACTCTGATTTCTGAATATCTCAATCAGATGATACGGATTTACATTGGTTTGAGGGGCGGACGTTGCTTTTGGTGACCGATCTTTTTATATTTATATTTATTTTTTGTAATTTACCGATCTTTTTATTTGTTAGGAAGTATTGAATTAGTCAAACTCGTCATTATCAAAAATTCTTTCTTTAACTATAGTGCAATTTGACATGGCTTACCTTCTCTTCATTTTTATATGATTTTTATATATTTTATTTTTTTGATATCATTTCTTATAAAATTAACTTCTTAATATTTTTTAATTTTATTTATTGTCTTTTTTAATTTTTTTATTTCTCACTGCTTTTTTTTAAAAAAAATTTCACTAATCATACTTTTTTTTTAATCTTATTTAACTAGAAGGTAATAAAGTTAGAATGTTCGTTCAGTAAGACAAAAAGTTAGAATTCATAAATTAGTTAAACTAATTGTAGTAAATGTTTATATACCAACAAAAAAATTGTAATAGATGTTCATACTTAACCATGCATTGAGATTGAAAATAAATTTTATGCGATGCTTGTTAGAAAGATATATCAGTTAAATGAATTATGCAATTGAATCATATTTATTTTGTTTAGATTGAAAATTATTAGGCAAAATCTCCGTTTCTCTCCCATGTCTCTTATTCCATTTCATACAAATGAGAGCAAAGGGCAATCTATTTCCCATATTAAATGGATCTATCTCACTTAATTTTTAGTCATAATCAATTTTGTGTTGCTGTCTATAACAGAAGGAGCAAAACTTAATTAAAAATTATAATTTGTCTAATTATAAAATATTAAATCTACTGTCGTATTTAAATAAGTATATTGAAGTTTGACTTAAATTATGTTAGATTATTACGCCTATTTCAAGTTTAATATCATATGTATTATTGGCATAAGTTTAAATTATGTTTTATTTTTACTTGTAGGTGAAAATTAGGAAGCCAATTTGTTCATTTTTATTATAATTTTTTTGTATAAATAGAGAATTTTTTTTGTACAATTAAATAATGTGTGCAATTATATATGCACCAATTTGATTTCTTTATAATATTGAGATTGTTGTAAGACCTGACTTTATTTTTAATATAAATAGATATGTTTCACTTTAATTAAGTTTTAAATTTTTTAGTATATATATATAATTTGAAATGTGAGTAATAAATTTAAAAGATATATTATGTTTTAAAATAATTATTATAAGTTTTACCCATGGATTATCTATAAGTATAAAAACCATCACAATAGATTTTTCTCATGGAACATATTCATAGGTTTTACCCACAAATTTTGAAATCATATCAAATCTATCAGTAAATTAAGTTGATAGTAACAATATCATGACTGTAGATAAATGTTTAAGTATTTTAGTGATGGTTTTACTTACATCACTAAAACCTATAGTGACAAGATAAAATTCGTGAGTAAATGTTCAGATGTTTTACTCATGGACAAACGTATTGTCACTAAAACATCTAGTAACGAACCAAAAACAATCAGTATTGCAAATTAAATATAACGGAAAGAATTGTTCATTGGTATAAGTTTTTTTGGGCTATACTCATGGTTTTTAAACTTTTAGTGATGGTTTTTTATTACCCCTAAAAGTCACATTCCTTGTAACGTGGCTGATTAAAGATTTAAATTAGCAACTAATATCATTAGTACTTATTCAAATCATATCCAAGTTCTGATAAACCACAAAATTTCGGATGAACAAGAAAGTTGAGCAATTCTTTAAACTTCGACAATTCTTATTAAATCAGTGTTAGAGGTGCGTATGACACAAATTTTCTGAAAGAATATCTATGTAAACCTAGGTATGTCCACAATAAAAACATCCATACCTCACAACATGGGCATGGGGGGAAACTGTATAAGATAATTAGTTAGAAAGGAAGAAAATGGTCAAACAAATTAGTAGGCAGCATCCAAAAAAATGACTGCATAGAAACAGTTGCGATCCGGCTTCCATGCTTTCAACCATGACTCTGCTTCTGGCAGAAAACCAAAACCAATTTCTCTCAGACGGCAAATAGATGCAATGGACATGTTTTCTGCATATAAGGAGTAAAAGAACAAATTTAAAAAAAAAAAAAAAGAGGGGGGAACGGGGGAAGAATGATATCTAAACAAGCTACAAATATCATCAGTATTGATTCAAATCGGAAGCAAGATCTGAGTCATCTGACCAACACACAAGAAAATTCACATGAACAAGAAGTTGTGCAATTCTTCGCAATTCTTATTAAATCAGTGATAAGCGCATGTGACACAAATTTTCGAAGAGAATCTAAGT
>NSJW01000212.1:0-12317 GCA_019955255.1 Castanospermum australe
TTCCAAAGCCCTAAAATAAAATTTCATAGCCATTTAGCCTGAACCATGGCCTCAAAGCATGTCACAAATTCAGCTTCCATAGTGGATGCAGCAATTACAGACTACTTCGCACTTTTTCATGATATAGCTCCTCCAGCTAAAAGATATAAGTAGCCAAAAGTGGATTTTCTTGTATCCACACATCCGGCAAAGTCTGAATCTGAATATCCAATGACCTCAAGGTTGTTGGATTTTCTATAAGTAAGCATGTGATTCTTTGTTTCTTGCAAATATCTCAGAACTTTCTTTACAATTTTTCAATGATCCATACTAGGATTACTCTGGTATCTTCCTAACATTCCCATTGCAAAACTAATATCTGGTCTCGTACAAGCTGAGCATACATAAGCTCCCAACAAGCAATGCATATGGAATTGCTTCCATTTCTTTCTACTCTAAATCATTCTTAGGACATTGCATGAGACTAAATTTGTCTCCTTTCTGAATTAGAACCGGAGATGATGAGCACGTTTTCATTCTAAATCTCTCTAAAACTTTATTAATATATGCTTTCTGAGACAAGCCTAAGAATCCTTGTGATCTGTTACGGAAATATTTCTATCCCAATCACATAGGTTGCCTCACCTATAGCTTTCATTTCAAAGTTACTAGAGAGAAATATCTTAGTCTCACTCAGAAGACCAAGATTATTAGTTGCAAGCAATATATCATCAACATACAGAATCAAAAATATAAACTTGCTCCCACTGACCTTTAGATATATACACCGATCAACGGTGTTTTCTTTAAATCCAAAGGAAACAACGGTATCGTAAAACTTAAGGTACCATTGTCGTGAAGCTTGTTTAAGTCTGTATATTGATTTCTTAAGTTTGCACACCATGTGCTCTTTTTCTTTTTCTATGAACCCCATTGGTTAGTCCATGTACACATCTTCCCCTAAATTCCCATTTAGAAAGGCAGTTTTCACATCTATTTGGTGTAACTCTAAATCATAATGAGCCACCAATGCCATAATGATTCTTAAAGAATCCTTCTTGGAGACTGGTGAAAAGGTTTCCTTATAGTCAATGCCATCTTTCTGAGTAAATCCTTTTGTAACTAGTCTGACCTTGTAATGTTCTAAATTACCATGAGAGTCACGTTTGGTCTTAAAGACCCATTTATATCTAACTCTCTTACAACCTTCTAGTAACTCAACAAGGTCCCAAACTTCATTCTGTTCCATAGATTTCAACTCTTCTTTCATGGCATCTAACCATTTTTCACTATTATTACTATTCATGACTTGTGAAAACGTAACTGGATCATCTTCCATTCCCAAGTCAAATTCAGACTCTTGTAGATATACCACATAGTCATTAGAAATAGTGGATCTCCTTTTTCTTTGAGATCTTCTTAATGCTATTTGTTTGGTTCTTCTACTATGGGTTCATTCGGTTCATTTACTACGATTTCATTATGAGTAGTGGGATCATTTATTTGTTATTCTTCATTGTTATTAATCGGTACAATAACATGTGGAACAACAACCTTATTAGAGACACAAGTTAAGGGAACTTGTACTCTCAATTCTTGAATCTCCACTTTACGTGGTGTTTCACTCCCACTAACTTCACCATTCTCAATGAACCTATCATTTCCAGTTTCAATAATCCTTATAGTATGATTAGGACAATAAAATCTATACCCTTTCGATTTTTCTGGATAACCAATGAAATAACCACTGATTGTTCTTGCATCCAGTTTCCTTTCATTGGGATTATAGTATCTAATTTCTGCCTAGCAACCCCAAACATGCAGGTGCCTTATACTAGGTTTCCTTCCAGTCCACAGTTCAAAAGGAGTCTTTGGAACTGCCTTACTCGGAATACTATTTAACACATACATGGTAGTTTTTAGAGCAAAAGTCCACAACGAAATGGGTAGAGAAGAATTGTTTTAACATACTCCTAACCATATCTAACAAAGTTTTATTACGCCTTTCTGACACACCATTTTGTTGTGGTGTACCTGGCATTGTGTATTGAGCACATATGCCTCTCTTTTCAAGGAATTTAGCAAATGGACCTAAATGTTGTCCGCTTTCATTATACCTTCCATAATACTCTCCACCCCTATCAGATCTGACAATTTTTACCTTTCTGGCTAATTGCCTTTCAACTTGATCAATGTAAATCTCGAAAGCATTTATAACCTGAGATTTATCATGTAGCAAATAGACATAACCATAACGTGAATAATCATCAATGAAGGTGATAAAGTATCTTTCTTTATTGAAAGCATTAACATCAAAATGCCCACATACATTAGTTTGTATAATTTCAAGAAGCTGAGTGCTTCTTGTGGCTCATTTCTTTGTGTGTTTTGTTTGTTTACCTTTAATACAATCCACACATACATTCAGATCAGTAAAATCTAAATCCGGAAGGATTTCATTCTTTTACTAATCTTTCCATTCTTTATTTGGAAAATATGTCCCAAACGTTTATGCCACAAGTAAGCAGAACGTTCATTCATTAAAACTACTTTTAGTACCAACATTATGATGCATGGTCATAAGTGTTTTAGCATAAAGATTTTCAAGAATATTTGTACAAACTGAAACTACCACTACCAAATTTAAAAGAGTATCCAGCTTTATCAAGTTTAGATATTGAAACTAAATTTCTAGATATACTAGGTACATAAAGAGTTTCACATAAGTGCAAATGATATCCACTGTTAAGAATCAAACGATACGTCCCAACAGCTTCCACTGGAACTTTCACTCTATTGCCTATAAAGACAAACTTTTCATTTGGCCTTGTGGTTTGGGTTGTAAGGAATCCCTGCATCGTATTAGAAACATGAGTTATACATCCAGAATTAATCCACCAAGTATTATAAGGAACTTCAGCTAAGTTTGATTTCAAAACATACATAAGCACTAGGCTTACCTTTCTTTTCAAACCAAGCCTTACGTTTCAGGCAATCCTTTCTGAAATGCCTAGTCTTTCTACAGAAATGGCATATGTTTCCATAAGGTTCCTTCTTGTGGATTTGAGAAGAGGAGGCCTTATTAATCTTTAGGGGTCCTCTTCCCTTCTTCTCAAGTTTCTTACCGCTTTTCTTTTCAGCTCCTTGATGCTTAACATAATTGATAGAATGAATTCCCTGGTTCATGAGTCTGGTTTCCTTTTTGAACTAGCATACTGTGCAATTCATGCACATTTTCATTTGTCTTTTATGGTATTATAGTTCATTTGGAAAGGACCATACTCAGCCGGTAATGAGTTCAGGATGAACTGCACCAGAAAATTTTCATGCACATCCATCCCCAATGACTTCAGTCTTGCTGCAATGTTTGTCATCTCAATAACATGCTCATGCATTGTACAATAACCATCAAATTTAATGGTGGTCAGTGTACTCATTAGTGTCCCAGCAAGAGACTTATTAGCAGTTTGAGAGCGCTCTTCCACAAGCTTTATCATTTCTTTGGCACTTTCAGTTTGTAGAAGAGCTGAATTAATGTTGCTGGCGATGCTCATTCGTATGTACATCAAACTTAACCTGTTGGATCTTTCCCAGTTTCTATAATGGACCTTTTCCTCTTCAGTGCTTATAACAGTAATAGCACTAGGTTTCTCTTCTCTAAGAGCCAAATCTAGACCCATTACCCCAAGATAAAATTAGATTTGCTCACTCCATTCAGAGAAGTTGAGTCCATTAAAAACTGCAACAGTTGAGAACAACAAATGTTGTAGCAACTGGTACTACAAGGAATAATATTTGAAAACATTAATACTTTGAGTTTTACATACATACACATCAACATGCTTCACAAATTCAGGTACATTTCATACAATGCATATCGATGTTCACTTTTGGGCAATCCATCAATACACAACATTCAACATAAATGATGCTAATAGGAATTTCACATAATTTGGCAATGATGTATACACTAACTAGAAACATTTATTATCTTTAGATAAATAAATATAACTAATAGTGCATTTGCATCACCAACATTCATGCTCATTTATTATAAAGACAAGCAATCAACCTTTGGGTTCATCCTTAACTGTCTTATAATAGTGAACTCCAATCTACCCATAAATCAATAATTATCGTATCATTAATAGTATCAAATTATGAGTAATTGGAATACAATCATAATGTTCAGAATTAAAATAATTCATAAGGATTTGGCCACTTTGGTGACTAACAAATCCACCATACTTAATTCCAAACACAAATATTTTCTAAACAATTATAGGATTAAAATTTCATATTCAATTTTTTTTGATCCCATCAACATCATAAACACATTTCAATTTCAACATGAAGCCATACAACCATTCGGGTAATACAATTGAAACCATGGCCTTAATATTTTATATATATATATACCAACACCATCATGACAATTCATGTTGATATCATCAGTTCGGCAAAAGCATTCGAAGCATGACTATAAAACATTAGGCCACTTTCATACATATATATATTTAATAATCAGAAGACCCACATATATATATACCCACGACTTTTGATTCTCATTTCAAGAATTGGGTTTTCAATTTTCAATTATGAAGCCACGGGTTTCAATTTTTTTTTTGTTTTCTCAGATCTGGAGTTCTCAAATCTTTATCTATCATGTTCATTTTATGAGAATGATTTAAAAATTGTCATACATGAAAAATCATGAATTCCCAAACCATGCTCTGATACCACATGTAAACATGAATTTGTGTTCTCAACCTTAGGGTTCATCATACAAGAACACAATTGAGATCTTGGAAATTCATGGTTTTCACATACATTAAAGTTAAATCAATAAATGGTACTAACCTTTGTCCATGATGCGGAATAAACTTCAGATCTGCGAAACCTTCTTGATTGTTGAATCTTTATCGGTCACTTCCCCTTTCTTGCTTACACTTTTCTCTTCTTGATGGAAAAATAAATTTGCGTATCCTTCTGGGTAGAGACTGAATATATGGGGGTTTAATTTGAAATTCAAAACCATCAGTTATCGGTTTTCTTCAAATTCAAAACCATCAATTATCAGTTTATTTTGAATTTCAAAACCATCAGTTATCACCAGGGTAACTTTCTCATAACCATCAGATAACTGCTCCCATCAAGCAATTACTTAATTACCCTTTTCATAACCTCCCTTAACTTATAACTAAATTTATCTTTTAACCCTTTAACATGTTTTAATTAAATCATGCTTAATTCTCATTAAACATGAGACACATTTCTAACAATTTCTTCAATGGAGTATTTTTGGTCCAGAAATATGAAGTTTGATATACCTCAATTTGATGGTTCTCATGCGGAGAATTGGGTTTTTGAAATCCAAGAGTTATTCAATTACTATAACACTCTTGCTGATCAGAGATTGAGATTAGCCTCCATGGCTTTAGTTGGACCAGCCTACACTTGGTACAAATGGTTATCCAAGAGCAATCTGCTGGGATCTTGGGTTGGATTCTTGACATCCTTATTGGTAAGATTTGGAGCTTCCCTATTTGAAGATCCAAAAGGGGCACTGAGAGTTGAAACAAAACTCCATAGTAGCTTATTACCAATCAAAATTTGAGGAAATCTCTATGAAAGTTCTTGGCATTCAAGAATCTTGGCTCATCAGCTTCTTCATTTCAGGGCCGTAGGATCACTTAAAGAGTGAACTCCGAATTAGCCAACCAACCTCCTACAGACAAGCTGTATCCTTAGCAAAACTACATGAGAAGAAGCATTTGCGACTGCACTCATTTTACCATCCTCAAAACCAGACAACTCAACCACCAAAAACCAAACAATCTACCTACGCACAAACCTCATACACCCCTTATCTTCAAGTCAAAGCCACAATTACCAAACCTACTAATAGCCAGCAAAAATCAAACACCCCAAATGTAGCCACCACAAAAAGCCAAACCAGTAAGTAAATTTCAAGAAACTGTCACCTATAAAACTGAAATCAAGAAGAGAAAAAGGCTTGTGTACTATTCCTCGCTCCAGGCTGGTCAAGCTGACAAGCGCAAACAAGGAACTCAGTGCCAAAGATCCCTCCAAAGTCTCAAAACGCAGAGAAGTGCATTGATGACCAGACTAAGTAGGCTCTTTTATGTATAGACAAATGCAAGGAGTGAAAGCAGAAAAAAAAGGCGTTAACCAAGAAATCTCCTGCTGATCTATGATATTTAAACATTTTTTCTTATACCGAAGCAACCTTCGGATAAAATCCATAGACTCTTGTAGTTTAATGGCTCCCAATAGCTGTAATATTTAGATATATTTTGAAGTAGTATAACATTACTTTCATGTTAAATAACACATACTTGCACAACAAAGACACCCATCTGCATCTCATACCTAGCCACTCTAAGAGTCCTTTCTGCCTATACAACTAATACACTTCTTCATTCATGGGCCATATTTTTTCTCAAGATGAATGACATGTTGGACAATCACTCATATACAAACCACCTGGACGTAATACATATCTGACTCTATTACTGCCCCGTTAAATTATACAATAATAATCTTTTCTTCTCTTCCTAGGGAAGTGGGGCTGTGGACAATGGGAATAAGGGTTTGGAGATTATGCCCAACATTGTAGAAAGGGCTCAATTAGTGAAAGACTGGAAAGAATACCAACTAATCCTGCAGATGCGTCATTGACTAGATGATAAAATGATTTTAATAAGATGGCAACATCCATCACACAAAAGATATACAATCCTTCTTGTTATAAGTTTCAGACTGCCAGTATATAATAGGATGAAGCAGTCCAATGATACACATGAAACAAGACAAATATATGCTTTGCATCAATTTCACTTAAATCTCCTAAAGTAATGACTGACAAAGTGTATAAAAGAGTTTGAATTGCAGCAGTGATCCTAGGTTTCATAGCTTCGGAGAAATTACTCCCCTATTGTTTATAGTGAAGTGAAATATAATATAAATAAACAAATATCACAGGTGAGTCGTAAATGGGCAAGTACCCTAACACCAACAGATAAAATACTTTGCTTACCCTAAGTCACATGAAACATGAACTTTAACCCCCCACTGGTTTGAGATGATAACTATTGCATAATATTCAGGTGAATACTGATCAGGGAAGCCATGCATCAATTTAATGCTAAAACTGTTCTACATTTAACCCATTTTCTGTGTGTGTGGGTGTTCCAAACAACATTTAATCCCATTTAGAACCTTTGCCAGAAGGGGTCACATTACAAAACTAGTGATTCAATATTTTAAAGTTTAGAAGTGGGCAAAATAAAGCCAATGGATTACAAGATTATAACAGAATAGATTAACCTTTACTTTCACCTTCTTGTCTCTAATTCTATGGCAGTGGAAACGAAATGCCCCTCCCCTCCTTTGCACCAAATTCAACCACTTATGAAACACATTAAACAGACCACTTTGTTGGGGGAATGAACTTAGTAATCCATTTGGCAACTTTAATTATTTTAACCCAAACAAGAAGAAAAAAAAAAAAAACAACCATGAGTATCACATATGGATAAACAAGCATCTTAGGGAACAAAAGTTTAGTCCATGTTACAGAAATGTAGCCAAATATCTGAGGAAGAGATAGCTATCTTACTGCCGCTTTGCTGAAATCAATATTGGGTTCACAGTCCAGAACCAATGCAGGAACCTGCTTGTAAGTAAAATGCTTAAGCCAATCCGTTATAAATAACAAATCATAAAGTTCACACACGGATTTCCAGATATGGTACCTTCTGAATGCTTGAATGCATATGATCACCCTCCAGATAAAACACACGGTCTCTTATATCAGAATGTAAAGAGTTGTCAATGTGCAGGGGCAGCTTACTAACCAATAGTACTCCGTGATTACCACTTTGGAAGGGGAATTACCAGCTTTCATGCTTTTCATGAAGGTCACGGAGATAGTCCAGGGAGACTCCACCTTCCTCTGATCTCTTCCTTAACTTCATTCTCTTATGGCAAGTATCAGGACTTGCTCTAAGATAGATAAAACCATCAGGAATAAGTCCAGGCAAGTAGGACACAACAGGATCAAACCATGAGTCATAAATACTGATCTCCATCTCATTCATCCAACTGGCCTCATGAACAGCTCGTACAAAGACCTTTATTGAACAGTTAGATAAAATGCATCGGCCTTTAAGCTCTCAAAACAGGATTTTCTTCCACTTGAATCGAACCAAACAGGAAAAGGAAAGAACTGCAAAGTTTCAAATGCATCAATCGCTATCATTATTTTATTTCAAAACACGTTCAAAGTAGAAGTTGTATTATTTATGAAGAAAACAGTGAACTAACACCCTCGCTTCAAAAATGAAGATGGCCAAAGGAACGAATATTCACCATCCTGTCACTGAAAACACTCCTTTCCATCAAACGAAGAGGCTTAATTCCTCCAGATGACTCTCTTTCCTGCATCACCCTTGTAACAAATACATAGTTCTGAAAGGTGTAGGCATACCTTTGTGGCTCAGCATAAAATGCATCCAAAATATTGAAGTGATCAGGTCCAACATCCTGCCACTTGTTAATGGGTTCAGGAACCACCTCAACGAGATCACACAATTCAATTGTTTCATTAGCTATTCTCTGAAGGAAAGTAGTCTTGCCAACACTGATATTACCCTCAACACATAATGTAATCCGTTTCTTCTGTGTTGGCTGTGTGGAACAGGAATTGTCTTCCAACTCTTCATCCACACTCTTTTTAATGAAAGTGGTTATACTTTCAGCATGATTCCTGTGGATTATTCCGACAGAACTCTGTAGATACTCAACCATCTTATTACTAGATTTGCCAAAGAACTGCAGAAAATGACCCACAAAAGAAAATTGTCAAAAGTTCAGTAGGATCCTATAATATCAAGCCCAGAAAAATGTCAAGTCATATAACCTCTATAATACGATAATTTCTTCCCCTGAAGGCAGAAGCTCACTTCATGTTTTTTTCAAATCAAATTGAATTGATAGCCTTACAATTTTAAAAGAACTTGTGGAAACTAGAAGACAAGTCTAGTATCACAAAGCACTTTTAATCTTTATAATAGCACTATAGTGGGACAAAAAGAATGTGTCACGTGTAATTCACATTTCCCCTACAGAATTTTAGAATATGATAACTGAATTCAGCCGAACTTGGATGATCCAACCCATATTAGCATTTTGTCCGAAAAAAAATTGTCAATTAGATATGATGTTGGAAGCTACATTATCATCTTTATCATACTAGCGAAGCTAAATATAGAGATATCCTAGATAGAACATCCATTTAATAAATCGCCTGAGCATAATTTGATGCAAGAGAGAATTTAAGTTCACTGAAGCGCAGAAATCAGGTTCTAGAAAGAGAATCAAAGCAGGGTAACAGCAACATAGACAAATTGAACAGCAATACCTTATCTTTGTAGAGTTGCTTGAGCTCAGCAACTCCAGCAATACCTTTCTGTACCAGCTTTCTCAAATTTCTGGGACCCACACCGGGAATGGTCATTAAATCAGGATTGGATGGCATGGCAGAGGTGGTGGTGGACGAACCCTTTTGCCTCCTATTTAATCTCAAGGGCTTGTCCTCTGACTCTGAGGGCGCGTCGTTCTCTCCACCATTATCTCCGGCAGCAGCAGAAGACTTGTCCGAGCTTGGCGTAGCCTGAGCAGCAGCAGTAGCAGTGAGAAAAAACCCATCTGAAACAGAATGCAAGCGTGACCCATTTCGAGCATATTGGGTCCGATTATGGATTGCAGACCTAGAAATGCAGCAGTTGGCAGAAGAAGGCGCTAGAGTGAGTGGACAAGTAGCGAGAAGAGAGAAGGAAGAGGTTGTTGGGCAGGGAGAAAGCAGCAGCAACTGGCATTGTGGAAAGCCTAAGGCGCGGTGACGAAGACGAAGACAGAGAGAGGGTGGCGTCGTGGGTTGGTGTTGGTGGGTTCTTGAACTTGAAGTCCGAGGGCAGAGGAGACACAGAGAGAGTGCAGAGAATAGGAGACCAACAAGAAGAAGTTGGGCGCACCGCTAGTTTCTGCATTACTATGACTATTACTATTACTATCAGTATCACTTCTTCCAACCATAACCATAACCATAACCAAATCCAAAACCAACCATTTCACTCTCACTCTCTCTTCTTTTCTTCTTCTTGCGACATTCGCAGAGCTGAAATGGGTTCTTGAAAGAAAAGGGTTTACTACGGTGAAGCCTCGCAGTCGCAGGGAAACTAGGGTTTTAGTTACTTTTTTTTATCGGTTTTTCTTTTTGTACGTGTCTTGCTATTTTATTATTTAGTTTAGTTCCTAGGTTATATTTCATGCGAAGATGAGAGTATTTTTGCGTTTATTAATAAAAAATATAAAATAATATTGTTATTCTGAATCCTGAATTCCATTTTTTAAAAAAAAACAACAAAAAAATTGATATTTTATATTTTTATAAAATAGAACTGCACATTTTTTTATCTATTATTTATTCATTTAATTTATAAAAAATGACAAGTTTTAACTCTCTGTATATTCTAAGTAAATCTAATTTAATATTTCAATCTAATTTAAAAATTAATCTTTATATCAATATTTATTAATAAATATTTGTTTGTGGCAGTGGCAGTGGCTGTGGCACTAGGGAATGGATGAGTGGGACTGTGAGGCACATTCACATTACATTAGGAAGGAGAGGAGAGGAGAGGAGTGATGAGGGTTGTGAATGGGACTAAATATTATCAAAGCGCTCTCAGATATGGATTATTCCCATGGACCCGTCATTATCAATACCATTGTACTGAAATCTGGTTTACATTATGATATACTACAATAAGAAACCATTGGTTACGGTCTCTTCTTTATCAATATTTACCTTACCACTCAAAAATATTTTTGGTGGAGTGGGTTCCTGACATAACACGTAACCCGAGTTTTGCTATATAAGAATGTTGGTCATCTTCGTCCCAGCTCCGATTCCAGAAGTGCATAAGATTGAATCAACTCTGTTAAGCACTATTCTTACCCCTAATGATTATGAATCCTTCCTTCCCGCTACGTTTCTCATTTGGCTGTACAATAACTCATTACAAGTCCCCTCCCAAAAGAACGCAACTCTAGACGAATCCGGAGCTGCTAAACTTCTTGTTTGCGATGATATAACTAACGACTTGCGTTGAATTGAAGTCTATAGCCTACTGAAGAAATCCTATATATGACAAACTCAGATGGGGATCTACTATGTTAGCTTTGATGGAAGATTGACATCATTATTTTAACGTAAAACTTTGTTATTATTTATTCAATTTTGTAATTCTTCGATGAAACAGTAAGTCAAATTTTTACATTTTTTAAATTCACCAAGATAAAGAATTTTCACGCTTTTTTTTTTTTTGTGAAATGAATACCTTTGCTTTTGATGTAACGGATAGCACCTTTATTCCTTTCGATTCAGAAATTTCCTATTTTGTGAAAGAAATTCCTCGCTCTGCCTGTGCAACTAAATATAAGCCTTGAAAAAAAAAGACGTGGTATTTTTAACAAAAATCTAAAGGCAGTGATAATTTTACACCATTTTTTATGTGTCAAAAGCATTAATCTGCGTATATGATGTATATCACTTTTGCCATAATAATAAAATATATAAATATTATTGAAGAATAATACACAACTGACATTTTTTGAAGTCTAAAGCCTTGTTTTGAATTGATAGTATGTGATGAAAAAGAATAGAATAATAAGATGTATTATTATTTGAGTTTTTAAAAATATGATAAAATAAAATAGAATTGGATGAACTCCATATCATATTTCTATTTTTATTCTTTCTCAAATTGAAAGGTAAGAGATAGAATGACTTAATAAGTCTTATCATTTCATTTTTTTATTTTTATTATTTTTTGTTAAAATTTTTAAATAATAAAATAAAAACTTTCATTTATTTTATTATTAAATTTTCATAATAATAATAAAAAAACTTTATTCTACTTCATCCTATTCTATTCTATCATATTTTATTTTATTATATTCTATTTCACCCGACTAATATCCAAACAAAACTTAAAAGCTGCGCACAAGTGTATGTGCAAGCACAAAAAGATAGAGGAAAGTGTCACAACCTCAGAGGAAGCAAGATGATTCGGCGGGGGTAACGTGAGTCCTGCTTGGCATTTTAATTAGAACAATTTCATCACCTCCACTCCTCTTTGGTGGTTAAGACTTGAGAATGAGAAACAAGCATATATTATAATTACTTTACACATAACATGGTATGGAACATGGACTGGGGAGAAAGAAAGATCCCAATAATTTATTACAAG